>JBBPBX010067670.1:0-19343 GCA_038048925.1 Garcialebias charrua | reverse complement strand
TACGGCGGTCTCTACTTACGGTGATTCGACTTTACGAACGCGTCCCATTGAAAAGCATTGCTTCTAGTTACACCGTTTATGCGCTTATGCGCCTTTAAATTTACAGGAGGGGAGGGGGGAGAGCACTCGGTGGAGGGAGGGGGAGTAGCATCAGTGGAAATTTCCTACAGACCGTATGGTTTGGGGCAGACCGGAGCAGACAGAGCAGAGGAGGTTAGGAGCTGTGGACCGAGTGAAGCAGCTGGAAGCTGCAGAACTCGGAGGTGCAACGAGCTAACATGCTAACAGACGGAGACCAGCATACCAGTAGGTAATTAACTCTTTTTTTTCCTTCATTATGGCTCCTAAATGTATGTGGTTTTTGATAATCATGTAGGGTAATGTGTTAGGATAGGTTAAGTGCTTGGTAAAATAAAGTACTGTACGTATGAGGTGCCGTTTGGACGTATTTTCCGACTTGCGGCGATTTCCGACATGCGAACCGCCGTAGGAACGGAACTCGTTCGTAAGTCGGGGACTCCCTGTATATATACAAATAAATCATTAGAAGAAAGTCCCAAAGTCCATGCTCAATAATCCAAGTATAAAATCCAACAATGTTCAGTCAGGTCTTCTGAAGCCCTTCAGATAGAGGGCGAAACGTCTCAGCACACACACACACACACACAAAAAAATGTCCAGATGACCTGACTGAACATAGTTGGATTTTATACCTGGATTATTGAGCATGGACTTTGGTGTTTTGAACCAGTTTGACATAACTGTCGACAAAAGAGAGGGCGGGCACCGGAGGAGAGGGTGTGCCCCAGAGGCCATCTTAGCACCAACATAACAAGGTTTTTTTTCTTACACTTTGGAGTACGCTGTTGGTGGAGAATTAATTTTGTTTGGCGTTTCCTCAGACTGATGAAGCCCTTCGGATGGAGGGCGAAACGTCTCAACACAAAAAAGAAACGTCCAGATGACCTGACTGAACATTGTTGGAATAGAAGAAAGTGTTTTCCTTTTGGCTATGTCTGCCTTCAGAGGTCACAGCAAGCGAACTCAAAGGAACTGGCAACTCTTTTCCGCCGTACGCCCTTCATGACGGCTCGAACCTGGAGCTGTAAGATTACGAGTCTGCCGCACTGACCACCGAGCTACCGCAGTCTCCTGCTCATTTGCAGCGTTTTTGTAGTAGAAAGGAATACACGGACACAAACACAACATATTTATCCATTTGTTTTAGGCTTTCTAAATGGAAACGGAACATGAGAGACAGGCAGCAGAATGAACAGTCCCAGAAAGATGAATCACTCAGAGCGTCGTCAACTTTCAGTCTCCCCTTTTCCTGTTTGCTCATTTATACGTCTCTCATTCCTCTGCTTTGCCTCTCTTCAGTTCTCACAGCAGGGATGGAAGCAGAGGACGCGACAAACCCAGAGAAAGAGGAGGTGAAGTAGAAAGGAGCTGTTGAAAAAAGGTCTTTGACAAACTGTACATGCATCTTTAATTTTAATTCAATTTGCAATAAGAGAATATGCCACCACTGTACAAACAAAGACTTCTGTAAAGGAGCTTGCAGAAGTCTGATGTTTGCTGAAATGCTTTTAGAGCTAAAGAACAACCACGTTACGGTCAAGAGAGTGTCAGGTAATTACCGTTTGATTTCACACTGTTCCAGTTTGGATGTTTATGTTCTTTTCTACAGAAAAACATGTTTGTGTAGACAGAGTGCCTTCATGTGTCTGTGGATTATGTTGCGAGAACACTGAGTGACGTCAGAAGAACGCATGATTATCGTTGGAAGAAGGGCAGATTGAGATATTAGTTTTGCTGGACCATCCAGTACTGAGTCACTGTGAACTGTCTGTAACCAATTGTTCGGACTTTAATAAATCATCGGTACGACTGCCAGAAATGGGTCCTGGTTGTTTAATTATCAAAGCAAAAACCATCGAATCCAATTATGAATCTCAAGCTAATGTACAGAGGAGACACCATAGAGAGAATCACAGCCCTCTGAGCTTCAGAGAGTTCACTGAAGACATTTGTGCATTTGGATATGAGGACTGGATTTAAAGGTATTGTGACATCATTTTTTAACTTTGCATATAGTGACACAACATAAATATCTTGTATCATTCAACTATGTTCGTTTTAGCAAACAAAATGATATATTAATGAAAATTCCTTTCAAAGTGAGTTTAAAATTAAAAACCGTGTTTCTTCACGGGACATCAGACTACACGCGAATGCAACATCTGTGACGTAGGATGAAGAACGTCTTTAGAACGCCCCTTTTACATATTCATGGCGGACAATAAATAAGTAATCTAAGATGAAGATTTGAGCGATTTGTCTTGAGTTTGGGAAGCAGGAAGTTAGATGAACAAGAAACAGCAGGTTCTAATTTAGGTCTGCACCCATATTTATTTGAGTCTTACCTTTTCAGGAAGCGAGGGAGCTCCGAGGGGGGACAGCTTTATTTATTCCTTTCTTGACGAAGGTCTTACATCTTTTGGGAAAGTGAAAAGGCTCACTTGTTCACTGATGATATTAGAACACCCAAATGTGACACAACGTACCAGCATTTTTCAAGTTATACAAAAAAAACTGCAATGTGGCAGAGAATGAATATGCGTTATCATGGCAAACGCAGACTGAGGGTCCTAACCCTATGTCACAGATGTTGCATTCGCGTGTAGTCGGATGTCCCGTGAAGAAACACAGTTTTTAATTTTAAACTCACTTTGAAAGGAATTTTCATTAATATATCATTTTGTTTGCTAAAATGAACATAGTTGAATGATACAAGATATTTATGTTGTGACACTACCGTATTCGTCGGTGTATAATACGCACCTGTGTATAATACGCTTTGACCAATTATTGCCAAAAAACAGAAATGTACATTATACGCTTCGGTGTTTAATACGCGCTGCCGTGACAGTCTTTTTTATGACCACTAGATGGCGCCAAACCCTCCCCGACGCCGACGTAACGCGTCACCGCTGACGTTACGCGTCACCGCTGAGACAACCCGGAAATGCGGTCCATTGTGCAGCGCGAGCTGAATTTCATTAAAATTTAACTACAGAAACGCCTAAAAATATATTTGTTAGCTGAATATATATGTTAACGTGTCTCTGTTTAATTTTTGTTAATAAATGATTACAAATCAGCTGAATTTAAAATGTAAACAACACGATGTGCGCACACACACAACAGGCCCACAGGCCCGGTTTGGAGCGAGAGCTGAATTTAATTAAAATTAAACTACCGTACAGAAACACTTAAAAAATATATATTTGTTAGCTGAATATATATGTTAACGTGTCCCTTTTTAATTTTTGTTAATAAATGATTACAAATCAGCATTATTTTGAACGTAAACAACACGATGCGTGCCCCCAGAAAAGGTTTGCTGCAGCGTAGCAAGAGCTGAATTTAATTAAAATTAAACTACCGTACAGAAACACCTAATAAAAATATATTTGTTAGCTGAATATATATGTTAACGTGTCTCGGTTTAATTTTTGTTTATAAATGATTACAAATCAGCATTATTTTGAATGTAAACAACACGATGCGTGCACCCAGAAACGGTTTGTTGCAGCGCAAGAGCTGAATTTAATTAAAATTAAACTACCGTACAGAAACACCTAATAAAAATATATTTGTTAGCTGAATATATATGTTAACGTGTCTCGGTTTAATTTTTGTTAATAAATTATTACAAATCAGCTGAATTTAAAATGTAAACATGATGCGCGCACACAGAAACGGTTTGCAGCAAGAGCTGAATTTAATTAAAATTAAACTACCGCACAGAAACACCTAATAAAAATATATTTGTTAGCTGAATATATATGTTAACGTGTCTCGGTTTAATTTTTGTTAATAAATTATTACAAATCAGCTGAATTTAAAATGTAAACATGATGCGCACACACAGCTACGGTTTGCAGCAAGAGCTGAATTTAATTAAAATTAAACTACCGCACAGAAACACCTAATAAAAATATATTTGTTAGCTGAATATATATGTTAATGTGTCTCGGTTTAATTTTTGTTAATAAATGCACTTTGACGGTTACAACAACATAAATATTAGCGGCTTTTAAAATTAATACACGCTCACCCCGCCCATAAAAATGACAGAAACAGATACCGTTTATAGTTTTTATTCAAACAAATTATTTACACTACCTATTCAAATCCTTCAAACTCTTCGTCTTCCGTGTCGCTGGCAAAAAGATCCAAGTACACCTCGCTGCAGGCCTGCAGCCTGCAGCACGAGGCAGGTCACCGGTACAAGGTCCCTGTTCCTTCTTCTTCCTCTTCCTCCTCGCTCTCTGAGTCCTCTGCTGCTGCCCATAGCGCCCATAGTGGCCGAAACTGGTACTGCACCATTTTTGGCCAAAATGAAAACCGGCGAAACAGAGCTAAAAATGGGTCTAAAAATATGGGAAAAAATCCATAAATAATACGCTTGGGTGTTTAATACGCATGACATTCAAATGAGCAAAAAAACTGTGTATTATACACCGGTGAATACGGTACATGCAAAGTTCAAAAATGATGTCACAATACCTTTAAGACTTCATAGAAGCTCTTGTCATTCATCATTTATTCAACTGGTGACTGTAATGATGCTGACTCAGCATTCGCACTTTGCCATTTTTCTGTATTTATTTATCCCCCCCCCCAACTACATGTGTGTCTTTTATACCATTTCACTCATTCATGTGTTAAAATGTTGAGCTCATTCAAGTGACGAGTGACAACATTTGTTTAGTCTTTAGCTAGTATTTCACTTCTTTGAGCTAATGATCTGCTTCCTTTAGCTAATGATCTGTTTCTTTTAGCTAGTGTTCAGCTAGTGCTCGGCTTCTTTGAGCTATGGTCCGCATACTTTAGCTAATGTTCCACTTCCTTGTGCTAATGTTCTGCTTCCTTTTGCTAGTGTTCTCCTTCTTTCAGCTCATCTTTTGCTTCTTTCAGCAAGTGTTCTGCTTCTTTCAGCTAGTGTTCCACTTTTTTCAGCTAGTGTTCTACTTCTTTCAGCTAGTGTGCTGCTTCTTTCCACTAGTGTTTTGCTTCTTTCAGCTAGTGTTCCACTTTTTACAGCTAGTGTTCCACTTCTTTGAAGTAGTATCCTGCGTCTTTCAGCTAGTGTTCTGCTTCTTTCAGCTAGTGTTTCACTTCTTTGAGGTAGTGTTCTGCTTCTTTCAGCTAGCGTTCTGCTTCTTTCAGCTAGTGTTCCGTTTCTTTCAGATAGTGTCCCACTTCTTTCAGCAAGTGTTCTGTTTATTTCAAATAGTGTTCCACTTCTTTCAGCTAGTGTTCCACTTCTTTGGTGAGTAAGCATCATTACAGTCACCAGTCAACACTAGTTAGTGTTCAGCTTCTTCGAGCTAGCGTTCTGCTTCTTTGAGCTAGTGTTCTGCTTCTTTCGAGCTAGCGTACTGCTTCTTTCAGCTAGAGTTCTGCTTCTTTCAGCTAGTGTTCCACTTCTTTGAGGTAATGTTCTGCTTCTTTCTGTTGAGTGGAATGAGTATGCTTTCATTTGTCAAACACGTTTTATTTTGAAAGGACATGTACATCCTGTCATGTAATTAAGAACACGTGAGAAAGTATATAAGGTGACGTGGCAACACAATAAAATTGTTATTCCCCTTGTGGTGAACAAACCAGAACACTGACTCTTGATCATTTTATTCCTCTGTCAAGACGGCTTGTCTGGATAATTGCACGCTCGGATTCTGCTGAGTGACGCTACCTGCCGACAGGTTATGGGCCCAGGTAGAGCCCAGATAAAGCCCAGAAAGACTCCAGGAAGAGCTGAGAATAAACCCGGAAAAGCTCTGGACAACGACAACGAGCGCGGGTGAATCTTTGGAGATTGGAGTCGTAAGGACGAGCGTTTTTGGTGAGCAACTACTGAAATGCTAAACTAGCACCATGAATAAACGCATCGTCGATTCAAGTAGCCGATGGGCGCGGCTAACCTTCGACGGAGATGAAAACAATTATGAACTATGGGAGACGAAAGTTCTGGGACATTTCAAACTTCAAGGTCTAAAAGACACCATATTGGGAAGAAATATCGACGCTGACACCGATGAAGAGAAAAATGGAATGGCATATGCCGAGTTGATCCAATTCCTCGACGACAAAAGTTTGTCACTTGTGATGAGAGAAGCTGCCGACGATGGTCGAAAAGCATTGAAAATACTAAGAGACTACTACGCTGGAAAAGGTAAACCAAGAATCATCAGTCTCTACACTGAACTAACTTCATTGAGGAAGGAGAGCGGTGAAAGTGTGACTGAATATGTCATACGTGCAGAGACACTTATTACAGCCCTGAGAAATGCCGGGGAAATTCTTGGTGATGGTTTACTCGTGGCGATGGTATTGAAAGGACTGCCAGAGACATTTAAACCTTTTTCCGTCCATATAACTCAAAGTGAATCAGATATACAGTTTGCTGAATTCAAAATAAAACTCAGGAGTTATGAAGACACTGAAAGAATGCGCATGATAGAAGCAGATGATGTCATGAAGGTGAGAACGCCACAAAGCTCACAATTATCAACAGCTGCTGGAGACTACAAGGAAAATATAACATGTTTCAAGTGTGGCTTAACTGGACACAAAGCCAATGTCTGTCGCTACAGACAGTGGTGCAGTCACTGCAGGAGCAGCACACATAGTGATTCAAACTGCAGAAGGAAGCGACGGAGTGACGACGCACGCACAGCAGTGGAGGAGGACAGGAACACAGAGAGCGACAACACTTATGCATTCCGGACGAGAGATGACGATGTGAGACCTAATCATCAACAGAACCTCAAAACTACAGGTCTTATGGTGGACACAGGAGCGACTTCACACATCTTGAAAGAAAAGACCGCATTTAAAAAGTTTGATGAACGTTTCCAGTCGACAACACATTGTATCGAGTTGGCTGATGGTACCAGGTGTAACGGAGTGGCTGAAGGCAGAGGAGACGCAGAAGTACTTTTGATGGACAGCAGGGGACGACGACACAGAACAATACTCAAAGGAGCATTGTACATCCCTACATTTCCACAGAACATCTTTTCTGTGAGAGCTGCAACAACGAATGGAGCCACAATCATCTTCAAGGAAGGAAGAAATATTCTTCAACACAGAGACGGTACGAAGTTCAACATCTACGAGCATGACAGACTGTACTACCTCGAAACTGAATGTGAGTATGATGAGTGCAATAAGACTTTTGATTTACAAACATGGCACGAGATATTGGGACACTGCAATCATAGTGACATTTTAAAATTGCAAGATGTAGTTGATGGGATGAAAATCAAAGGTAAAACAGGAAATCAAAATTGTGAAGTGTGTATACAAGGAAAATTTTTCCAAACCAGAAACAGAAATTTTCTTGGCTGATACAGCACCATACGGAAAAATAAAATGTATGAGATCTGATAATGGTACGGAATTCATATCAAAAGGTTACAAAGAACTGTTAAGTAAAAATGGGATAAAACATGAAACATCAGCCCCATATTCCCCACACCAAAATGGCACAGCTGAACGTAGCTGGAGAACCCTATTTGATATGGGAAGATGTATGCTAATTGAGAGTCAATTACCAAAAAGACTGTGGACATATGCAATCCGAACCGCAGCTATTATAAGAAATAGATGTTTTAACAACCGGACAGGTCAAACACCTTACTTGTTACTAACAGGAAAGAAACCAAACTTATCTAGAATGCAAAAATTTGGAACACAATGTTATGCATACAAACAGAAACAAGGGAAACTTGATGCAAAATGCACAAAAGGTATTTTTATAGGGTATGATAAAAACAGTCCTGCATATTGGATTTATTTTCCAGAAAACGCAAAAGTGCAAAAATGCCGATTGGTTAAATTCTTGACTAAAAATAATGATGAAGGTCAAACACAAACCGATGTGTCTTATGATGAAGATGATGATGATGACATTCAGTTGAGAGAAAAAGCAATGATAAAAGAGCATTTAGATTCAAGTTCACTGGAAGCAAGCTCAGGTCAACTAGAAGTGAACGATCTGGCACCACCTAGTGACGAATCAGAAGACAAACGGTATCCTTCTAGAATAAGAAAAAGACCAGAATATCTTAATGAATATGTGATAGGTGTAAAAGAAGAACACCAAACATTAACCAACATAGACTACTGTTACAGATTAATATATGACATACCTAAAACGTTCAATGAAGCTAGGATGTCACCAAACTCAAAAGAATGGACAGCGGCGATGGATGAGGAAATAAACTCACTAAAAGAAAATAACACTTTTACCCTAACAACTTTACCAGAAGATAAGAAAGCAGTAGGGGGTCGGTGGGTATATGTGAAGAAAAATAATGGTGATGGTCAAGAAAAGTACAAAGCACGATATGTTGCCAAAGGTTATAATCAAAATTATGGAATAGACTATGAAGAAACTTTTTCTCCAACAGCCAATATGACAAGTATTAGAGTTTTGATGCAATGTGCCATCCATGAAAATCTTATACTACATCAAATGGACGTAAAAACTGCATACCTACATGCACCAATAGATTTTGAAGTCTATGTAGAGCAACCTGAAGGATATGAAATAAAAGGAAAATCGAATGAGAAACTGGTTTATAAACTAGAAAAATCACTCTATGGCTTAAAACATCCATCCATCCATTTTCTTCCGCTTATCCGGGGTCGGGTCGCGGGGGTAGCAGCCTAAGTAGGGAGGCCCAGACTTCCCTCTCCCCAGCCACTTGGAGCAGCTCCTCTGGGGAATCCCAAGGCGTTCCCAGGCCAGCCGAGAAACATAGTCCCTCCAGCGTATCCTGGGTCTTCCTCTGGGTCTCCTCCCGGTGGGACATGCCCGGAACACCTCACCAGAATGGCTTAAAACAGTCAGGCAGAAATTGGAACAGGACATTACATGACTACTTAACTGAAAATGATTTCATACAGAATCCTGCAGACCATTGTGTTTATACCAGGGAAACAGAAAAGAACAAAGTAATAATAATAATTTGGGTTGATGATATTATTATTGCTGCCAGTGATGAAAATATTCTGAAAACTGTGAAGGAAATCCTAACAGCGAGATTCAAAATGAAAGATATGGGCAAACTCAAACATTTTCTTGGCATCCATTTTGAGCACACAGAAAATCATGTAAAAATGTCACAAGAAGAATATGTAGATAAAATACTTGAAAGATTTCAAATGCAAGACTGCAAACCAAGATCTACTCCTTGTGAACAAAAACTGAACTGCAATGAAGATGCTGAGAAAATGGAGAATGTAAAAGAGTACAGAGAGGCAGTTGGTAGCCTTATCTATTTAACTTCATGTACTCGACCTGATTTAAGCTTTATCTTAAGCAAATTATCACAACATCTAAATGAACCAACTATGGAACACTGGACTATGGTAAAACATGTACTAAGATATTTGAAACAAACAAAGGACAAGGCATTGTATTACAGAAAATGTGAAAATGATTTACATGTGACCGCCCATAGTGACTCAGATTGGGCTGCAGACATAGCTGACAGAAAAAGTGTTACGGGTTACTGCACAAGTTTAAATGAAAAAGGTACTTTAGTATCATGGAAAACAAAGAAACAACCAACTGTTGCATTATCAACCTGTGAAGCAGAGTATATAGCTTTATCAGCAACTACACAAGAATGTCTGTATTTATCACAACTGTTGCAGAGCATGTATAAACATCAAATGAAACCACCCAAAATATTTGAAGACAATCAAGGGACTATTGCTCTAACAAGGAATCCTGTAAGCAGAAACAGATGCAAACGCATTGACATAAAATATCATTTTGTGAGGTCAAATGTCAATGCAGGAAAACTGATTTTGGAATATTGTCCAACAGATTTAATGGTGGCAGATGTTTTCACAAAGCCTGCAACAAAAGCAAAGTTGTTGAAGTTTGAAAAATACATTTTTGGAGTGTAAATAATGTTTTGTTTGATATTATTGACTGTGTTTAACTTTGACAAAATGAACGCAAGTAGGGGTGTTGAGTGGAATGCCTTCATTTGTCAAACATGTTTTATTTTGAAAGGACACGTACTTCCTGTCATGTAATTAAGAACACGTGAGAAAGTATAAAAGGTGACGTGGCAACATAATAAAGAAGTTATTCCCCCTTGTGGTGAACAAACCAGAACACTGACTCTTGGTTATTATCTCCATTTATATTCCTTTGTCAAGACGGCTTGTCTGGACAATTGCACGCTATGTCTGCTGAGTAACGCTACCTGCCGACAAAATTCCAAAAGAAATCCAAAACTAGCTGAAATAGTTACTGGGAAGGAAAAAAAGCTGAATTTAGCAGAAGGAAGCTGAAAAAAGCTGAACTAGAACAAAAGCTGTTATGAGCAGTAAAATGTTTTAAAGGGTTTGTAGGATGTGATGAGAGCTCCATTCATTTTCAATGAGAAAAACATGGCCGACAAAGCTCAATATTTCAAAAAATTACACAAAAGCAAATATCAGAGCAGAAATGTCCTGAATGAGCTGAACGTTCTGATACATGAATTGTTGACATAGCACAAAAATAGTGGAACGAGTTAAGTGCAGAAAAACGTACGGAGAAAAAGTGGAGCTCAACAGTGAGAATGATTTATAAACATTCAGACAGTAAATAGATTTGAAATGACCTTTGACCCTTCCCAGATTGTTGAGGAGCAACAGTCATTGCTGAAGTGTCGTTAACACATGTATGATCGAGAACAGAAAACTGTCAAACTCCTGTATCAAGATGTTGGTTTCATCTGTGTCAGATTTGTTCCTGTGTTTGATTTTATACGTCTACCTTATAATGTTTTGCTAGTTTTTTAATATCTAAAAAAGCTAAGTCTGGTCCTCTGGACATTCAAAAAATAAAACAAAACAAAGCAAAAAAATGTAGAAACGTTTCGTCTTTCGTCCGAAAGACTTCCTCAGTCTGAGTTACTGTATTCAGCTCAGTCTTATAAATAGCACCCTCTCACAGTGTTACACAACCAGTTGGCTGATGACAGCCTGAAACCAGTTGCTCACATGATCAAGGAGGGCCATCAGCCTAACAATGGATCATTAGCACCCTGATGGTTGTTTGCTAATCACAGAGGGCTGAGTGCATAGTTGCCAAGTCCGCTTATTTCAAGCGGCATTGGGCCCATTTTTTCCTGGAGTCGCTTTGAAATTTGGTCATCCGCTTGTGGCAGTTTTTTGGGCTTCTCGCGGACATTGAGTCGCTTATTTGTGCTTGTTTTTCAGTCGAGCAGTAATGCGAGTGGTAGGTAGTTTGTCACGCCCCCCTTCCACGTATGTTACGTCAAGGTGGATGTGTTACGTTCAGGTGCAGTTGGCGCAAGCGACAGAGCCGAACTCCTGAAGTTATTTTAAAGGTATTGTGACATCATTTTTGAACTTTGCATATAGTGACACAACATATTTATCTTGTATCATTCAACTATGTTAGTTTTTAGCAAACAAAATGATAAATTAATGAAAATTACTTTCAAAGTGAGTTTAAAATTAAAAAATGTGTTTCTTCACGGGACATCCGACTACACGCGAATGCAACATTGGCCCTCATGCACGAACCGTTCGTACGCACAGATTTGTTCTTATACTGTGCGTACGAGTGATTTAGGATCATTTGTGGCATCCAACAATGTTTTCGTATCCTAGGATTTTTTTCAGATACGAACAAAATTTACGTGTGGTCCCGACCTGTCGTATATTTTAGGAGCGTCAGTCTGCTGTTATCCAGACGGCCTTTTCTCCACTAATAACTTTATATTTCGTTATTTAGAAAATATTTTGAGTTTAAAAACAATTAAATGCAACCACACATATTGGTTTAATTAAAGCGGCTTCAACACCCCCCCCCCACGTCCACCACCTTGCGCCACCCGCGCGTGACCCCCCGCGCCACTCATGTCGACCACCGTGTGCCACGCAACGCGCCCGCGCAACCACGCCACGCGCCCCCCGCGCCACTCATGTCGACCACCGTGTGCCACGCAACGCGCCCGCGCAACCACGCCACGCGCCCCCACCCCGCGCCACTCATGTCGACCACCGTGTGCCACGCAACGCGCCCGCGCAACCACGCCACGCGCAACTGTCGGCACGGCCCCCCCACCCCGTGCCACTGTCGACACACACACACACACACACACACACATACACAGCGCCGCTGCAGAGACAGGGGAGAAAAAAGCGAAACCAGCTTATTCAGTCGTTTCATGTCATTTTTAATATAAACTGCCTGTTGACTGTGGGCGCTCACTGATGTCATCTGTATTCTGTGTGGGTCTGCGCTCAGATCCGGGGCTGACACTATGATCAAAGGCGAGTCAATTTTAATTCGCCAAACGCGTTTGTGTGTTTTCTGACGCATAAAAGCCGGAATGAATGGACACTTCCTGCTCGCGGTGGCAGGAAACTATATCCTTATATGGTGTTTTGAGGGGTGGGAATTATGTAAATAACCTCCCGCGTGCACGAGCAGGTGAATAGAACAGGTGGGATTCATCATTATTTACACAGCTCATATACACACATTTCCTGACGATAGAAGACTTTGTTGGATCTGACGTGGCATGTTCGTACGAACACTTCGTACGAACAAAAGTAGGAGAAATTTAGGATAAAAATACGAACATTTTCGTGCATGAGGGCCATTGTTCTTTATTCTTTGTCTAGACAAGACAACACTAATATGAGCTCTAAGTGGGGTAAATATGGAAAAATATATAATAAAGATTGGGAGAAAGAGCGTGCTCTTCAAGACTGGATCCGACCACAGATGGGAGACTTTTAAACAGAGTTTTAAGAAATCAAAGTTTTTTTCCTGCCTGTATGCTGGTTTTTTTTCTACCTGCTTCATTGAGCATCAGTATAAAGAAAGTTGTTTTGTTGACTTTGCAGTTTAATTTTAATTTTATTTTTTAATTTGTACACATGACAAACTGTATAAAAATGCAAAATGTATTTTTATTTTTTAGTCTGAATACGTTCTTTAATGTATAATTTTGCTGGTTATATGTAATGCCATAATAAATATGTTTATACTGTTTAAAACGGCCTTTTTTTACACAATGGGATGGGTTGCCAGCTGGGCTTTTTTGGGCCTTTTTCTAAAGAGCGAGTCGCTTGTTTGTGCTTGTTTTGAAGGAGCTGATCGCTTATTTCGGTCTGGAGATCTGGCAACCCTGGCTGAGTGATACTAGCAATAACAGCATTGTAAGAGGGGGACAGTTGAACCCGGAGGCCTCCACCTCTGTTTAATGATGGACGGTTTCTTTTCACAAAGATGGCCTCCTTTACTCCTCTCTCAAACCATTGTTCCTCTCTATCAAGGATGTGAACATCTTCATCCCTGAAAGAGTGACCTCTGACCTGGAGATGAGTGTAGACCGCAGAGTCCTGACCTGATGATGTTGATCTTCTGTGCTGGGCCATCCTTTTGGCCAGTGGCTGTTTAGTTTCCCTGATGTAAGACTGATCACAGCCCTCCTGACACTGAACAACATACACAATATTACTCTGTTTGTGCCGGGGGACTGGATCTTTGGGATGAACCAGTCTTTAATGTATTTTGGGGTTTAAAAGCCACTGGGACGTTGTGTTTAGAGAATAAACGTCTCAATGTCTCTGAAACTCCTGCAACATCTGGAATGACCACTGGTCTGGGTCTGGGTTCCTTCTTTTCACCTGATGGCTGCTGGAGTCCTGTTTGGGTTTCTTCTCTGCTTTCAGGAAGGCCCAGTTAGGATATCCACATTTCTCTAGAGCCTGTTTTGTGTGTGATTTCTCCTTCTGTCTGGCTCCTGAGTTAGTGGGGACGCTGTCTGCTCTGTGGTACAGAGTCCTGATGACTCCTAACTTGTGCTCCAGAGGGTGATGGGAGTCAAACTGTAAATACTGGTCTGTGTGTGTGGGTTTGCGGTACACCTCAGTTTGCAGCTGGTCTCAGGCTGTCATCAGCCAACTGGTTGTGCAACACTGTGAGAGGGTGCTATTTATAAGACTGAGCTGAATACAGCAACTCAGACTGAGGAAGTCTTTCGGACGAAAGACGAAACGTTTCTACATTTTTTTTGCTTTGTTTTGTTTTATTTTTTGAATGTCCAGAGCAGTGTTTTTCAACCTTTTTTGAGCCAAGGCACAGTGTTTTCATTGAAAAAATCACGAGGCACACCACCAACCAAAATTGTAAACAAAGATACTCTGTATCCGCCTATATTAAATATATAGTCATTCTTATCAAAGTGTCTGGAATAGGAATGAAATGAACAGCTTCTCACCGCATACCAAACACAACGGAGTCTGTGTTGTTGCGTCCCCGGTAAAAGTAAATCCAAACGAAATTTAACTCTCACTGTACTGTCTCGAGCTCACGGTATCTGCCTTCTTCTGATATCCACTTATACTAAGGCCTACATCTGGGTCCGAATTTTGTCCAGGGACCAGATCGGAGTTAGTATTTTCTCTTTTCAAAAACTTTTCCATCACTGTCATAGGCTTGCTAGCTAGAATTTAATGCTGTCACTGCTACAGGTCACGTTCATGCATCACTACTTTTCTTGTTTTAATGTGCAATGCTATGTTCCATACTCCCAGCCAGCATGCACAGGTGGGCCCCATATGGTATACATATGTGCAAAAAACATGGGCCCCAAAAGGTTTTGTCCACGGTTTCCATGGTGGCCCCACATGGGTTGGCCCAGATAGATTTTAATGGGCCCTGACTGGGTTTTCAGTGGGACCCATATGTTTAACTTAAATGAGACCCATGTAAAACCCATGTGTGTACCTTGAAGAATATCTACCTGGGACTAAACTGGGTCCCAACTGGGCTAAAAATATGGGTAATAAGTGGGTTTGTCCACAGTTTCCATGGTGGCCCCACATGGGTTGGCCCAGATAGATTTTAATGGGCCCTGACTGGGCTTTCAGTGGGACCCAGATGTTTAACTTAAATGAGACCCATGTAAAACCCATGTGTGTGCCTTGAAGAATATCTACCTGAGACTAAACTGGGTCCCAACTGGGCTAAAAATATGGGTTATAAGTGGGTTTGTCCACAGTTTCCATGGTGGCCCCACGTGGGTTTGCCCGGATAGACTATAATGGGCACTGTCTGGGCTTTCAGTGGTTCCCAGATGGTTAATTTACATGAGGCTCATTACAGACCCATGTGTGTTCTTACCAGCATAATTTATGTGTCGGATTTTCCGATCCAACCTGCCGAGAGCACGTATATTGCACCATACTCTGTGACTTCTGTCTTAACATTGTGTGAGTTACACTCAAAGAACACTCTGAGCCTCACAACAGATAATACCCAATCTTTAACAAGAGGCAGTTCTATAACACAGATGTCCTTCTGACTCATGGTGCAGCCCGGAACACTAAAATACTGCTAAACATTATGGGAAATCAACATAGTCCACTCCCCGTTTTTGATTGTGGCACTATGAGTTGTAATTCTTGTTGGCTTTGATCAACGGATACAGATTTAAACTATAATTGAACACTAATATACCGCTAAGCATGATGGGAAATCAACACGGTTCACTTCCTGTTTTTTAGTTTAGCTTTTGATTGTGGCACTATGAGTTGTAATTCTTGTTGGTTTTGATCAACAGATACAGATTTAAAATATACATTGAATTTATAAATGTAAATTCAATGTACAGTTTAAATCTGTATCTGTTGATCCCACATTTATACCACTTGGGATAAATACAGTTAGCCCACATGGGCTTCCCATGCTGGGCACATTATACTAAAATCACATGGGTCCTATATACTGATGCACATGTCTGTCCCATTCCCAGTTAGCCCACATAAAAAAATGAGCTGGGGCCTATATATATATGCCCAGGTTGAAGCCATGTAAGATCATCCCACATTTAGCCCACTTGGGGTAAATACAGTTAGCCCACATGGGCTTCCCATGCCGGGCCCATTATACCAAAACCACATGGGTCCCATATAATGATGTCCATTTCTGTCCCATTCCAAGTTAGCCCACATAAAAATGAACTGGGGCCTGTATATCCATGCCAAGGCTGAACCCATGTAAGGTTATACGACACTTATCCCACTTGGGGTCAATATAGTTAGCACACATGGGCTTCCCATACTGTGACCATTATACTAAAACCACATGGGTCCCATATAATGATGACCATTTCTGTCCCATTCCCAGTTAGCCCACATAAAAATGTACTGGGCCCTATATATCCATGCCCAGGTTGAACCCATGTAAGGTGATCCCACATTTATACCACTTGGGATGAATACAGTTAGCCCACATGGGCTTCCCATGCTGAGCACATTATACTAAAATCACATGGGTCCCATATACTGATGCATATATCTGTCCCATTCCCAGTTAGCCCAAATAAAATTAAACTGGGGCCTATATATCTATGCCCAGGTTCAACCCATGTAAGGTCGGCCCACTCTTATACCACTTGGGATAAATACAGTTAGCCCACATGGGCTTCCCATGCTGGGCCCATTATACCGAAACCACATGGGTCCCATATAATATTGCCCATTTCTGTCCCATTCCCAGTTAGCCCACATAAAAATGTAGTGGGCCCTATATATCCATGCCCAGGTTGAACCCATGTAAGGTGATCTCACATTTATACCACTTGGGATAAATACAGTTAGCCCACATGGGCTTCCAATGCTGGGCCCATTATACCAAAACCACATGGGTCCCATATAATGATGCCCATTTCTGTCCCATTCCCAGTTAGCCCACATAAAAATGTATTGGGCCCTATATAACCATGCCCAGGTTGAACCCATGTAAGGTGATCCCACATTTATACCACTTGGGATAAATACAGTTAGCCCACATGGGCTTCCCATGCTGGGCCCATTATACCAAAACCACATGGGTCCCTTATAATATTGCCCATTTCTGTCCCAATCCCAGTTAGCCCACATAAAAATGTAGTGGGCCCTATATATCCATGCCCAGGTTGAACCCATGTAAGGTGAGCCCACATTGATACCACTTGGGATAAATACAGTCTGCCCACATGGGCTTCCCATGCTGGGCCCATTATACTAAAACCACATGGGTCCCATATAAAATTGCCCATTTCTGTCCCATTGCCAGTTAGCCCACATTAATCCTGTATAGGACCCATATATTTAGCCCAACAGGGCTCACAAAATGGGTTCCTTTATGGGATAACCATATGGGTCTCATGCAGTTAGCCCAGATAAATCCCATGCCCACTCATTACCCAACTAGCCCACAATAACCCCATGTGGGGCCCAACTATGCATGTTGGCTGGGCTGTCATCTATCTAGTGATAAGGAAATTACATGATTACGCCGCTAGACACTACTACAGCACAGACATTCGAAAATGGCATATTATTAGATAATTAATTCGTTTAAAAAATATATTTTTAGACCAGTTAAGTAAAATTGGATAATTTCCGCGGAACACCTGACGATCACTCGCGGCACACTAGTGTGCCACGGCACAGTGGTTGAAAACGAGATAGAGAAAGGCAACAAGCAGAAGCGTGAAAAACGTCAGCATCCACAACGTTTGTGCAGCCGTTTCACTTTCCTCTTCAGCGATTTAACTTTGCTTGTTTCACGTAAAGCTGGAAATTAAATAACACTCTTACTGATAGCGAGATGATATTAAATATTTAATGGCTTATAAACAGTATGAGCGTAGTGAGACTTCTCGGCTTCATATTGGGCTTTTTAGGGTTTGAGTCTCCATGGTAACAAATAAGAGCCTCCTTCCGAGCCTCAGAGCCTGCCTTGGCTTAAAAACACAGGGTGTGTGTGTTTGAAGGAAGTGAGATAAATGGAGTGGGACAGCACCAGAATGTCATAGTGTGTGCGTGCGTGTGTGTGTGTCGCCTTCATTTTTTCATTTGTGAAAATGCAAAACGTCTTTAGTGAACTCGAACAGAATCTTGGGCGTGTTAATAAAACGTTTTACCGTCTAATCCCCATTAAATGAAATTATTTGGTTTGTTGAGGATTAGGATTTTGTATCATTTATTAAATGTTTTATAAGTTATTAAAAAACACTTATCTGCTGATAAATGTTACTCAGCGGCTTCATCAGTATTCTCCTCGTGAAAGCAATCATTGGGTCTCTCTCTCACAAACACACACTCTGTGACACTGTGATGAGATCATGAATGAAGGCTGCAGCTGTTGGGAGACCTTCAGCGAGGGCATAGAGCTGTATTTGAGAAGTAGACATCCATCTCATCCACCAGGAATTAGACTGATTCCACCCTCGTGCTTGTCTGATAAATATCGGGGTAAAAGGATGAACCTGTCTCCATCTAAATCAGCTCACCTGCACCTCTGAATCTGTGATTGCAGGACACTTTGCTGAGACACAGTGGACAGCTGCTCAGCTCTGACTTGCTGTTTGCTGACAGATTCTATTCTCTGGTTCTCGGCTAATCTGTTTTTTTTTTTTCTTAAAATAAAAACTATGACTTTTCTTTCAGCGCTAGAGTGAGATACTATTGGAGTATAAATACACTTACAGTTGTAATTTTAGTTGTTTCCCATCATGAAATAAGAAATCCATTGTGTGAGAGGTGTGGCTTTGGATGAACCTGTTTAATCCGATCAGCTACTTTTTAATTTCTCCTTTATTGTTTGGAGGAATTGATTTTCTCTGGTGGCAGCACGGTGGCGCGGTCGGTAGAGCTGACACCTCTCAGCGAGCAGGTGGCCCCGGTTCCAATCCCGGTCCGGGAGCCTTTCTGGGTAGAGTTTACCCGGAGAGAACTCTTGCATGCACAGAGAGAACATGTTCTCTCTGTGCATGCAAGAGTTCTCTCCGAGTACTCCAGTTTCCTCCCACAGACTAAAAACATGCATGCTAGTCTGATTGGTAACTCTAAATTGTCTCTAGGTGTGAGTGAGAGAGTGAATGGTTGTTTGCCATTTCAGTGTTTTTCAAGTTTTTCTTGTTTTTTTCTTTGAAATAAAGTGTGTTTCTAAAGTATGAGTCCATAATATATTGTTTTGATCATAAGAGCTATTAGGGTGTAATCAGAGGTGCAATTTAAAAAATATATATTTAAAGTTTACTTCATAAACTACGTTGCTATCATTGGATGTGTTATATCATAGCTCCTACTCTCCATCATCCATCTGTTTGTGGAAAATTTCTTGTCCAACCTCTATATCAGCTACCCTTTAACATCCAACCATCCATCCATCCATCCATCAAGGGAATTTAGGTAAAGGTTTGTGGATGTTTATCACTGCTAATGTT
>JBBPBX010067669.1:0-19343 GCA_038048925.1 Garcialebias charrua | reverse complement strand
CACACAGTCTACTACCTGTGGTAGAGAGTGAGAGTACACCCCCCTTTTGTTGGAGGAGGGGTCCTCAAAATCTGTGACACTGAAATCCAAGTGACTGTCAGCATGTCGCGGACTGCCACTTCCAGGACTCACATGTCCTTGAACCAAGGTTTCATCGAAAGCTTGGCTGATAGCTGAATTACCTGTCCCATAGGACAGTACAGCCTCTTCGGTGTAGGATCCTTGGATCTCAACACCTTTCACTACCTGTGGTAGGTAGTGTTCAGTGAGTGCTGACTGTGTCAGCTCGCAGAGGAGGTTCTCTTGTCGGGCCAGAGTCTGGTCCAACTGTTGAGTCTCTACTGTCTCACCTGTAGTTGAAGGTTCACTTACCGGGCTTGTGACCACGGTTGGGGAGTCCCTCGTGGCCACTGCGGTACCTGCGGTTAGGCAGTCTGTACCACAACGAGGAGGCACTTTTATTGGCAGGGGTTTTCTCACTGTTGCCCACATTTTCTGTTGACCATAATCTATAATCGCTTCAAAACGGTTTATAAAGTCTTGGCCAACCAGAAATGGGAATGAGTCAAGTGTGGACACATACACTGGGTGGTGTAGTGTCGTTTTGCCAATCTGCATGTGAACCATAGCTATGGCTGTTAGGGTTGTTCTCGTCTCTGCGAGACCCTGTAGCTCAATAGCACATTCCTCAAAGGGTATTTGCCCGTCAACACCGTTAGCGGCGGTCCTCAGCTCCTCGAACAGCTTGGCCGACATAATAGTTATATCAGAACTGCCATCCAGGAGGGCTTCACGCTCAAGGACACCTTCCAGTGTGATGGGCAGGTAGGCTTTCTTAGCCACCCCCCTTTGCATAAAGTTACACAGAAACCACTTGGGTCTTGGTACACGTTTCCGTTCACGTGTACCTCTGTCTGTGTAATCTTGTTTACTGTCAGCATCTTGTTGGCTGACAGTATCATGACCTTCAGGATGTCGTTGTTTGTCAGCAATTGGTTTGCTGTCAACATCCATGGCCATGTTGGTAGTAGCGTGCGCTGAGGTCTTGTGAAAGACAGTGCTACACATCGCTCCAGGTCGGTCAATGTTGATAGTGTCATTATCAATGATAATGCCACTCATTGTATCAGGTTGGTCAAGCACAGCAACATTCAAATCTACTGACAAACTACTTACTTCCTCTGTCTCTTCCGAGCATAGAGGTGTTGGGCCATTGTTTCGGGACATTTGTGACTCCTTGCCTATTTCGAACTGTTCTGTTCGAGGCGCGGGAGGTGCAGTTCCAAGGCTCGGGGGTTTCTGTTGGGACCACTCATTTTTACACGAGTCTAGGTCCTCACACTTCAATTTCTTTTGAAGTTCACCCACCGATGGGCCTTGTTTTTCACCCATCTGGTTCGATCTGAACCATTTTGGCTTCTTTCTCCAGCGGATACCCCCACTTTGTGGTTTGTCAGGTTGAAAGGTCTGTTTCTTTTCGCCTTTGTTAGGAGAGGGAGTTGATGAACTTGTCCCTTCTAGCTCCAGCGAGTGGGATTTGACCGCTTCATTCGGGGACACCTGTAAGGGTGTTTTGGCTTGCATGTTAGCTGCAAAGACATCCGCAGCACACTCTACTATTTCATTCAAAGATGTTGCTTCTAAATCACCCCAGGCCAAGTTCCATGGCAACTCGAATCTAACATCAGGGATTAGATTATCCCTGAAAACAGATTTGAAAAGCGTCTGCTCTTCCAGGTCAGGTTCCATCATGTCACCTATATACGCCTTCAAAATTCTGGCAAAGAAAAAATATGGATGTTCATCGTTTCTCTGCAAGACATTTCGGGCAGCTGAGTAGTCACCACACAATGAGAAAGATTTTTCCTCTGTGCAAGGTGCAGGGGGAGCAAGTTCATGGCTCCGGGGTTCCTCTTGGTACCCTCTGATGTATGGGTCTTCTAGAGGCACATACTGTATGAGCCTTGGACGCGTACCGTCTTGAACTTCCATCTTTAACTTGATTTTTTGTGAAAATCAATAAGACAGTTCGAATTTTAATGTGTGCAAATAAATCTTCACTTTTAATGCAGCACTGAGTCAATCAAACTAATCAGCTGTCTGGTTTAAGTGTTTCACTGTGTAATAAGTATTTCTATTCATAGGTACCTTCTTCAGGTTTTACCCTCAAATGAATTGTAAAAGTTAAATGCCTTTTTGCAGTGTTAACTTTAAAATATAACTTATTTTTCAACAACAGTTACTAACTAACCCAAGCATGACGTCCGTTTTACTTACTCAAACACTATTTAAAAGATTCGAAATAAATACATTGTTCACACTAAAATGTACCCAGAATGCTGCTCCATTATGCCTTAAAAAAGATGTATTGCAGTTTGGCTAAACTGTTTTGCTGTATTTTGACAGTTATCAGGAGTGAAAAATGGATTACCTGTTTATTTTAAATATTTTTTATTTAAAATAAACTGGAGGTGTTTGTGTGCTTAGCATAACATGACAGATGGCATTCCAAATAAAAATCAGTGACTTTTTATCAATTTGTTGTCTGTTGACATCCTCAAAGTTGTTCTGCTATCTTTGTTTTGATTTTTTGTGAAAATCAAGTCAGCAGATGCTTTCTGTTTATTTTAAATTTTGTATTTAAAATAAACTGGAGTCATTAATTTTACACAGAAAAACGTTAAAAATGCAATTTTTAACTAAAAGTGTACAGTGTACACCAATTCTGTTTAAAATTCAGAGATGTGAAGAGCTTAATGTGGAAATTCTCTGTTCTCCATCATTTTTTTTATTTATTTTATTTAATCTGAAAATCAAATAAAAGATGCTTTTTGAGTGTTATTTTAAATCTCTTCAGTATTTAAAACGAGCATCAATTGTTCGTCTGTACCTCTGTTATTCAAAAATTCTTTATTTAAAATAAACAGGATTTTTTGTTTGTGTACAGAACAATTTTAAAGCTGGTAATTTTTACCATAAAAAATGCTGACTTTATGAGGTGTTGAGAGAAAACTCATCTATTAACGTCCAGCAGGGGGCAGCGTCGAGTATGTTATCACGAAGCGACCGAGTTTAAATCAGTACATGGAAAGAAAACAACCTATTAGGGTTAGTTTTCAGTAAGAACGTGATAATTGCTCGAACCGCGTTCTTGTCAGAGACAAGTTTATGTTGCTAGACAGTGTTGATGGCTTCAGATGAGTGTTTAAGTGTGTGTTCGTGTGTGAACGAGTGTGAACCAGCGAGTGTGACCTGTCACTCAAAGTGCGGCACCTGGAAGTGACGACAAAAATGGGCGGGCCAACGCAGCGTGCGTAGCGCGTCACCAGCTTCAGTGCTTGCGAGGCGGAGCTCGCTACAACATACGTGGCGTCAACAAATCAATCACAGCATATGTAGTTCATTCACCAAGCATTAATGGCGAATGTAGTTTCTTACCTTCGACCAATGTAGCGCCGGAAATGACGACAAAGTGGGCTGGTCGCAACGGCGTGCGACGTGATTGACAGCTCACAACAGCGAATCAGCGTTCGCCACAAGAGTGATTGACAGCACACAACAGCGAATCAGCGTTCGCTACAAGAGTGATTCACAGCACACAGCACTCGTATCATCCAATCACAGCTCATAAACAGACATGTAGACACACGTCTTCTTAACGCTAGTTTGCACAGCAGAAAACAACTTCACAACTCTTTAAACAACTCAAACGCTACAATTTAACTTCCCAAAATGCTGAAACATGCGGCGCACATCTAGACAGGCCAACTTAGTCACGCTCAGTAACCCAGCACTGCAGCTGTTGAACAAACACGGACTCTCTCGGAGTCACTTCAAGGTCGGTTCCGTCCACGTTAAAGGAGCAGAACTCGGGTTTCACGAACCACTAACCGACACGTTCTAACAGTATATGCTGCTTCGACCTTCTTTAAAATGTAAAATACCACAACAGCAATCTTGTAGATGTTAAATTAGCTTCCAGGGCAGGCAGTTTGACTCGGCGATCAAACAACAAAGTTCTGTACCGGAGTGTGTGCTTGAACTGGGTCGAAGCCGAACCAGAACTCCCACAGACAACGGGCTGACAAAAACTTCACCTGAATGCTTCCAACAGCGTGTAACAGAGTTGAAACAATAATAATCTCACAGCTTCAAATGATAAAAACATGCAGAATCTGCCTGTCTTGAACACCTCAGCCAAATTATTATCCTCAGAGTTTAAAACTTGGATCCCACTATGCCAACCATGACGTTACAGTTCATGAGAGATTACAGATACATCGACAAACTTTAGAAGCCGATACGAGGCCACCAGATGTAAAGGGTTTAGAGGAGGTCAATATTAATACTGACCTCTTTACCTTAATTAATTTACTTATTCAGATTGAATAGTAAATTCACGGATTCTGTTCTTTTTCAGTTTACCCAATATTTCTGTGATCTTTATGATGGATAAATACACAAAGCCATTAAGTGACAAAGACGTTAACTTAGTTTGATATGTCAAAGAGACACTATCATTTATTTAAAATAAATCAACTAAATTAACACCATTACACTTGATTGACATGATTTCACTTTCTTTCAAATTAATACGTCAGCACACTTGAATCATAACAACAGACATAAATACTAGATGTTAAACATATTTAGTCTGTGGCTCTTTAACTTAAAATAGTTTCCAGCTTAGATTGAGAGGGGAAATATTAGGAGGAAAGATTTAAGAAGAATTGGGAGGTTAAGAGAGGAAGTTTATCTTGCATTTATGAAACCAGAGTGACACTTCTCATCCGACTTCTGCTAAAATCCAGGTACGTTTTGTAAACAGCTCTTTACCTTTTGACGACCGCCTGGTAAGAGAAGACCTTGTAGCCTTTCAGATGCACGGGTCCTCGTGGGAACCAGTACCTCTGAGCAGGTTATTCGTTTACGTTTTCCAACGTCTCCTGGGTTCTGCTTGGTCATCAGAAAATATGTCAGCTTCAGGCCTCTGACTTCAAGATAAGCTTATTCCAGGAAGGAATAAACAAAGTTTTGAGCTCACGCTCTTTCTCAGTGGATTCATAACAGCATGTTATACAATCCTTAGCTGAATGACCGTCCTTGGCGGGTGACAGGCATTCATCCAGCTCTTTGGGACGTCTTCATGTCTTTGAAGCTCCCAGAAACTCTGAAGCGTTCTCGCACAGTTAGAACTTAAAAAGCAGGAACAAAGAGAGGAGTGAACTTGCCTTATCAGCTCCAAGGTTACAGCCAGCAGCAGAGGGAAATGTTTAGGAACAGACAGAGAAAGCTGGAGCCTTGTTCATGATTAAACTGTCTTCTTATTTCTAAACAAAACAGTCGGGTCTCTGTGACCCGAGATTTCCCTTTAACACAGCAGTGAAACACAGTTTAACTCTCACAGAATAACACAGCTTAAAAGCACACATCATGAAAATGACAAAAGTTATTCTTTTGATCACATCAGCCTAAAATCAAAGATAGAAATAGTCTCTTATTGGTGACTATGTTATCAGATTATAGCTAAATGAATGATTTTGTAGTAAATGTCTTGTTTTACTGAGAGGTCAGTAAAGGTCATCACTGGACAGTTCAAAAACCTTAATTTGACCCTGGGTAGGTCCACTACAACGGAGTAAAGTCTGGCATCATCCTCATCGTCACTCGGGTTCTGGTCCACAGTCCACTCAGCGTCTGGTGTGCAGCTTGTTAGATGAAGCGGGACCCACTTGGTGTCAAATCTGTCGACTCTTATCCAAAATCCAGCTTTAACTTGTTGTTAACTTGTTGTTAGCTGAACTTTTAGCCCAGAAGAACACAGCAGACAGCCAGCAGTGAGGCAGCACGCATGCGCAGTGGGTGAAGGTTCAGCAGCACGCATGCGCAGTGGGTGAAAGGGGGGGCATGAGGGAGGGGGGAAATTCGAGCAGATCTGTGTCAACGCAAAACTTTTCACCTAATTAACATACCCAAAACATCCGTTTCCCCCACACAGTGTCTGTGTAAACAGGGCCTAACTTAGCGAAACTGTGTGTGTTTGAACAGTTTTTTTCATTATCTAGCTCCTCTGTTACTGTCGCTAGCTTAGCAACGCTATGCTAACATGCTAACATCCACACCGTAACACACAACAACAAAGTGCCTCGCTCGTGTTTAGCCTCGACTCTCTGTTGTTAGGAAGCTGCTTGTTAATAATGTATTTTGAACCTTTATTTACCCTGTGACATCAGGCTGACACACACGTAAACGCTTGTAGTCAGTCTGTTTGTCTGTTAGCAAAATAACTCATGGACCCACACGACAAACTGTTTCAACTGGTGCATCACAATAAAATTACAGAAACAGTAACACACACTAATGGTAAAACTATGACATTTACAGCAGTGAAATTATAATAAAATGTATAAGAACAGCATTAAAATGCAAACACAGGATAAAATATATGCATGTACACAAAGTCAGCTCACACAGTATGAAACGCCAGAGAGAACAGATGGGTTTCAGCAGGGACAGATTTATATGAAACTTTCTGAAACTAATCACTGGACGGACATTTACAACTGATAAGCTTTAGGATAACTCAATTTAAGATGGCCCCTATCGCTACCTGAATATATTGGAAACAAAAATGTTTGTATCACTGACAGTTTTACAGTTTTTGAGCTAAAATTTGATGTGGTAGTAACTGAGCAACACTTCAGTGCTCACTCGAAGCAATTTGGAAATGGATTTACTGTAATTGCGTGGGCTGTCTCCTCTATTGATAAAATTTTTTCCACGAAGCGCTCCGGACCAGGAGAACCGGCATGCCCCCTCGACACGCATGCGTTTGGCTACATTATGGACTCGTGGGGAGAGTGGAAGTTAATGTGTCTGACCGTTCTTTCTGTCGAAGACGTGGAAGATCTGTGGATAATTGGAATTTTGGTAGCAGCTGCTCTGCTTTTTGGCTTAGGCGGAGGGTTCTGCTACTGGAAGCTGAGGAGGACTACCGCGGCGATCAACGCGCTGGCGAAACTTCCTGCTCAACAAGATTCTTTGATCCGGGCTATGACCTCAATGAACCAGCTGTTGTTCGAGCTGAATCGCACGATGGGAACAGTGGTGGACAGCCGCGGACCTGCAGTGCGTTTTGGGACTCGTTTACAGCCCGGGCTACATCAGGGGGCAGACGGGGATTTGTAGCTCGGAACCTCACATGATTCGGCGATTTGGACCCAGACGGCACCTGGACTTCAAGGCTGCAGTCAGAGTACACTGTAGCCTGCCCTGAAAATAAATAAAGCAACTAATCTAATCGGGACTCAAGCAACCTTGAAAAAGGCTGACTGCAAAACTTCTCCTGGAGTCTGAAGCTGTTGAAAAACTGTCGCCCCCCCCCAGAGGTCTCTGTGTGCATTCAGATGGAGCCGAGCTGAGCCCATCTGCAGACTGTGCTTATCTGAAATGATTACTCACAGACTATCTCCCTGCTTTGCCACCAAAATGCAACATGTCTTTGTCTTTATCCGTGCTGAGCTGGTAGAGTTTTTTGACTTTATCATAGAATGTCCTAAGACAAAATGTGATAGATTATTTTTTGAATACCAATGATTATCCGACTGTATGTTCCTTTTTTTCCATATCTGATTGTCTGGCGGCGCAATTTAATTATTGCTGCGGCTTTCCGTGCGTACGTCCCTCTTAGGATGGTGCGCGTGCCAATTGCAATGTTTTGTACAGGGCCGGATTAACAACCCCAGGGGCCCCTGGGCACCGAAGCTCACAGGGCCCCCTCCCTAACCTAACACCCATTTTAATATATATATGTGTGTATACTGCTAACGGAGCACCGCACACACATTTATCGGCATGAGACTGAACAAGCGGACATCCTGGGCCATAAACAAGCACAGAACTTTATTTACAAACACTTAGCTAACACATTAAACCACACATTCATCCATAAACACACACAGTACCTGTACAGCATGTATAGTAGTGTACAGTAATGTTAAACATTGCTATTCAGCACAGCACATTCAGAGTCAGAGAGTCTTTATTGTCATTTGCACCGCATGTGGTACATGTGATGAAAACGAGATTATGTACACGGGGTCCCAGTTACATCCAACAACAAATGCAAGAGAAAAACAGTAATAACATCTAGAATTAACTAAGAAAAACATCAACTAGTAATACACTAAGCCTAATATAGTGGAAATAAACAGCAGCACGAACATGAGTTTGTATGAGCAGATGGTCACAGATGAACACAGATGAACACAGCAACAAGAAAACAGATCAGCATCAGCACAATGTGATATTTTGCAGTGTTTATTTTTTATTTTATTTTTATTTATTCATGAGTCTAACAGCCTCAGGGTAGAAGCTGTTCCTCAGTCTAGTGGTTCTACATTTGATGCTCCTCAACCTCCGTCCTGAGGGGAGTGGGGCAAAGAGTGAGTGTGCTGGGTGAGTGAGGTCTTTCATGATGCAGGTGGCTCTTTTCCTGCATCTGGAGGTGTAAATGTCTGTGATGGTGGGGAGACTGACTCCAACAGACTTCTGTGCAGCCTTCACCACTCTCTGTAGAGCTTTCCTCTCTTCAACTGTGCAGCCTCCATGCCACACGTTGATGCTGGAGCACAGGATGCTCTCCACTGCACACCTGTAGAACGAGGTGAGGACTGGGCTGCTCAGACCAGCACGTCTCAGCCGTCTGAGGAAGTAGAGTCTCTGATGACCTTTCTTGATCAGGCTGGTGGTGTTGTTGCTCCAGCTGAGGTTATCATTCATGTGTACACCCAAGTATTTGTAGCTGGAGACCACTTCCACTGCAGACCCACCTATTTTCAGTGGGGCGTGGGTGTGTTTGTTCCTTCTGAAGTCCACAATCATCTCCTTTGTCTTCTTCACATTCATGTGAAGATTATTCTCTTTGCACCAGCTCTCCAGGTGTTCCACCTCCTGTCTGTAGCTGGACTCATCATTGTTTGTGATGCATCCCATTCAATACTGTAATTGTAAAAACTACTTTAGTGCACATAGATTTAAGAAAACAAAGTGCTTTAGTGAACAGTGCAGTACAGGAACTTGTAAAAGGTGCAGTACAGTATACAAAATGCAAATCTCTTCCTAAACAGTTCTCAACCATAATCAGCAAAATTATGTCAACCATTTTTATCACACAGTCAGCCAGACTTGCTCCAGTGTGACTGTGAATTGGTTCGAATGCGATGAATCGCTCAACCACTTTCCCTTTCTCACTCACAAATCTGAACACAAAAGTTAGCTGGTCTACATGAGTCATGTCAGGAGTAGAGTCCACTATAACTGAAAAATATTTTGCTCGCTGTAGTTCTGTAGCAATAACTTGCTTTGTTTTTTCACCCATTAAACAAATAAAGTCCTCACATATAGTTGATGACAAATATGAAGTCCTGCCACGACCCTTCTGGCCATACTTATGAATATGTTCCTTTAAAAATGGATCAAACTGTGCTAGCAGCTCAAGGATTCCGAGGTAATTACCATTGTGTGGAGATCCCAAAAGTTCATTATCTCCACGGAAAGGAAGGCCCCTTTCACTCAGAAATTTAACCACAGCAACCACACGGCTCAATACATTCTTCCAGTACTGACCTTCTGCTTCAATTTGTCTCCCAAGAGAAGCATCCATGGTGCCCTGATGTTTGCTGCGATGTGTTAGTGAAAGCGTCCATTTTCTGTGCTCACCACTCGTTTCATGCTCCGTTATTCTCTGCGGGTGTTTCCAGTCGCTAAATCCGACAACAAATGCGTTGCTACTCACCAGCTTCGTCGATAACTTTTTCAGCTTCATTTGTAAAGCTAGCTGCCGTTAGCTCAGGCTGAGCACAACTGGTAGAGGCCGTTGTTTCCAGTCGCTAAATCCTAGTAGCATTGGCTAGCTCCAAATCTTCCTCCTCGTCGTGTCTAGCTTTTTTGAAAAAGCTACTAATTGGCAGTACATTATTTATTGCGGCCGCTTCTTTTTCATCTTTTTCTTTTCTTTTTTTTTCTTTTTGCAGCCCCGCTGCTGGGTTTTCGGTTGCAGCCGCTGTCCATTTTCTGAAAACTCGATCACACTACACTTCCGCACACAGTTAGATTCTACGGAAGCCTGTATGCCCGCCCACCGTAACTATTAGCCAATCTACACCGTGCATTGCCGTCTTCTTCTTCTTCTATTGAGTTTATTGGCGGTTGGCGAACTTATTTTAAGCGCATTACCGCCACCAACCGGACTGGAGTGTGTGCATTGCCGTCTGCTCCCAATCATACACGTCATGTCAACAAACTAAAAGACACTTATGAGAGTTGTTTTTGAAAAACAACTTTTTATTTTATTTTGGTTGGACGATAAGGAAAATTGAGGACAAAGCCTTGTTTTATCTACTTCTAGCGACAATAAATAAATAAATAAATAAATAAATAAATAAACTTTTCTGCCAGGCTGGAACTGCTCTCTGCTGGCCAGCAGAGGGCCCCCTAATCTGTCGGGCCCCTGGGCACTCGCCCATAATGCTCACATTGAAGATCCGGCCCAGGTACCTTGGTGCAAATATGCCAATAAAGATATATTCTATTCTATTTATTCTATTCTATTCTGAGAGTTCACAGTATGTACATGCAGAGCTGAGAGTACTGTACACAGTATATAATGCTGTATGTACCGTACTGTATATACGTACACAGTTTATGTATACATACACGTTATATTTCAAATAGATAATATTTGAACACTGCGACATTGTCATTGTTTTGATTTTGGTTCCCTTTTGTTTTCATGTGTGAATAAAGCATTGGGAATGTGTCTGTTCAGAAAATATTACATTAAAAAGTAATGTTTTGCTCAATGCAACCACATCAGCGCCCAGTTGAACTGCAAAAGTTGTCTGACACTCGATGGGCCTGCAGAGAAAGTGCCCTGAAGTCTCTCAGGAAAGTTCTTCCAGCTGTTGTGAAGTTCTTAGAGAATATGACTCAGCAAAGCCCCCCTGATCCATCAGCAGGTGACGCAGCAATCCTTTTGAAGAACATCAATTTTGAATTCTTCTTGTGTCTGGAAATGACTTGCCCCATCTTCCAAGTAACTGCAGTTGCTTCAGATGCTTTACAGCAGAAAGACATGGACCTGGCTGCAGCCTACAAAATTGTTGAAGGGGTTCTACAGACACTGGAGCGTTGCAGATCAGAAGAAGAATTTGAGGAAATGTATAGGAAAGCCACAGAAAAGGCTGGATCTATGGGGCTCGACCCCCCTGAAGAAGTCAGTGGACACAGAAGGAAGAGGAAAGTGCCAGCAAGGTTTACTGCGATTGGTACAGATGCTTCTGATGAGCATGTTTTCTGTACCTTGAAGGAGTCCTACCGTGCACAGGTATATTATGTTTTTGTAGACTCCATTATGCAAGAGCTTCAGAAACGGTTTAAGGGAGGAGATAATAATCCGTGTATCATTCGTTCATTTGTTTTTTCGTTTGAAACAAAAATGAAAAAAACAAAAAACCACTTGTTTTTTCGTTTTTCGTTTATTGAACCAAAACAAAAAAACGGATTACAAACCGTTATCCGATTTCCGATTTTGTGCACAAAACGAAAATGGAAAAAACGGATAACGACGGGTCAGTTTCGATTTTGTAATTTCTTTTATTGACAGTGGATATGACCCGGAAGTTCTCTCTGCCCCGGGAGGGAGGGAGGGAGGAGGGGGGGCGGCAGTGATCAGTACCATAGATATATACACTAGATAAGACATCCCCGCTGTTGGCCAATGGAGACCGACATCGTCAGACGGCGGCCATCTTGCCACAGACAGAACGCCCACTCTTAACATGAATGTGAATGGGGCATTTACTATTAAAATAACCATAACTTGCTTAATTTTCAACCGATTTTAAAACGGTTTGGTTTGTTATAAATGTGAGAGATGTTGTTATAATATGGTATACTTAAGATGGACGTTCACATGAAAATAACGTTATATAGACACTGTATTGCACTAGCAATATACACAATAAGATTATATTTACATCTATTTATAAATACATGTTTATTTCCAGCGAAATTAACTGACATATGTTACAATGCTAATAAATATTTAATACTATTTCATCATAAATAGCATTATTATTAGTGGTATGAAAATAATTTATGCCAATTTTTTCCCTACACATGCAAATATTATGTAATATTAAATACATTATTACACAAACCTTGGTCAATATGTGTAGTTTATTTTTTTTAGATACATGAAAAGATTTAATAATCGGGAGATATAAATAAACAAACAAACAAACAGAAATAAACATCTGATAGTGTGACAAGACTCTCAGTCCCTCGGTGCAACAGTAACTATTTAAACATTAAAACACTGAAACATATAATAATAAACATAAGCATAAAATAGTAAAACTGTAACACTGTCCTGAGTTTTTGCATAGTGGTAAATGAGTATGAAAATTTACACCAACTCTAAAACTAAAACACTAAACATTTAATGAACATAATACTGTCCTGAGTTTTTGCATACTAGTATAAAAAGTAAAAAAGTATAAAAGTACAGTATAACTATAAAATAAACTAAAGATCTTCTTCTTCTACAGAGGACATGTCTACAGCTGACAGGTTTGTTGATGTGTCAATGTGGTAGAACTGGTCAGCAGAGGACATTGGTTCAACTGGTAGGGACTCTGTCTCATCCTGTGCGGTCACATTGCCTTTTATGCTTGGTTTAACACCACACCGGGCCATCAGCTTTCTGAAAATGTTCTTGAACTGGCTGGCACTAGGGTTGTTATTCCATCCACCTTAAAATAGACACAAGATATATAACAGTATATTACATATTCACAGATTTTTCAAACAAATAAACAAACCAAATGTATTTTCCTAAAAAAAAAGAAAACATGGATCAACAAATTGAAAACAATACAGTTGCTGACAGTTCCGGTCACTTAGTGTTGTGTTAAAAAATAATTATGAATTGTACCAGATGCTCTGATGGAGTTAAAGAGAAGCTCCAAGTGGTCCTGGCTGAACCTGTAGGTCAGGATATATCGCTGCTCATCAAGCAGCACAGGAACCATTGACATCAATGTGTCAATATTGATGATAAATCCCAGGATAGAGAGGAATCTTAATCAAATAAAGCAAATATTGTATAATTACAAAGAGGTCCCAAGAAAGAATGAGTTTAGGATCTTAACATTTACTTTTTTTAGGGGTGGCGGTGACTAAACACAAGAGCAGGAACAGAGACATATTTTAATACAGCAAATATATTGTAGCAAAACACCCTGATAAGATAAGAAGTACCATCACCAGAAAAGAGCATCTTATGAACGTGATGCAGACAGAAAAGAGCATATTATGAACTCCATGCAGAGAGGTGAGAACAACTGAGGAGATAGCATTAGAGATGCACTAAAACCGGTAAAGTGTAGCTGTTGGGAATACTGTAGTTACTTTACTTTGGATCATTACTTATAACTACAGTAGTTTTATACAACTACTGTAATGAAGAAAAAAATAAACCCATATGCCAATACCCATTAACAATAACATTGTGTGGGGTAGAAATGGTTGTAGTGCATCACTAATATAACAATCACTATTTTAAGAAACCTCTTTGTTCGATAAAGGGTTGTGCCATCTTCCAGCTTCAATGAGAGCAAGTAACCCCTGGCCTTTGACAAGAACTCCTCGGTGCTTGTCCAATTCCTATGACCAAGGGGGGCTTTGAACCCTTTGGCTCTGGGATTGCGACTGTTCAAGATGTCAAACAGCGTGTCCATTATCTACAGACAAGTATCTAAATTAACAGGAAGCACTGAAATCATCATCATGACTGGGTATTTCATTCTTCTTCATTTTCTCTGTGGCTGTGATTTTTAAAATTACATTGCTGAACTTCTTTAAACTTGTAAATCAGAGATGTAGAAGAAGTGAAGGGTGCTTCGGAGGTAGGTATTTATCAAAGTACTTGCATATTCTTGAATTTGAGGATGGCCATAATTATTTAATAGTTGTTGACGCTCAAATTCTGACTGAGGAGTCTCCAGGCTCGAACCAGCAGACTGAGAGACAGCTCTGTTCATCAGGCAGTCAGGATGCTAAACACTCTGCCTGCTCTGCCCCCCCTCCCATTTGAACTGCCTTAACACTAAAACTTTCTCACACATTACCACACAACACAAAGATTTTAACACTGGACTCTGTGTCATCAAACGGGTTATTCACTAAACTCTCGGTCATGTGCTCATACAGTTTGCACTACTTCTCATACTTGCACTAATGTTTGTATTACATCACTGCCTATAATCATAATACTGTTTACATTCTCTGTTTACATTTATTAATACTGTTTACTTTTATTACTACTGCTTACATGTAATTACTACTGTTTACATTTACACTACTCTAATATCTACACCACTGCTGATACATATACAGTGTGCTCTGAACGGTCTTACTTAGGGATGCCCAATGTGCCTTACTGCATATGCCACTTTTTGCCTCTATAACAACATCAACTACTACCTCATACATATACTGTGTACATTAACTCATACGCTGCTTTGCCACTTTGCAAATGTCAATGCTAGAAACCTTTAGTTTATTTTAGTTATACTTTTTATACTCTTTTTTTTATACTAGTATGCAAAAACTCAGGACAGTATTATGTTCATTAAATGTTTAATGTTTTAGTTTTAGAGTTGGTGTAAATTTTCATACTCTTATACCACTATGCAAAAAACTCAGGACAGTGTTAGTTTTACTATTTTATGCTTATGTCTATTATTATATGTTTCAGTGTTTCAATGTTTAGATGTTTACTGTTGCACCGAGGGACTGAGAGAAACGCAATTTCGGTCCTGTGTATGTCCTGTACAGTACATATTGCAGATCTGACAATAAAGTTGACTTTGACTTTGAAATTCAAATGTGTCTGTGTTAATGATTTTTATAACAAAAAGCACATATACAGAAATATCTTCAGTTTGGTGTGATTATTCAAAACTGCTAAATTGACATTATTGTGAAAACTTTAAGTAAAACCATTGACATGATAAAATGTGGATGGCACCAGGATTAAAGGGATAAAAGCAATTAATTACTCAAATGTTAAGAATATTGAAATAAATTAGGTCAATGATGCAAATCCCTTACTGTATTACCTCAAGAAATTCTGAAGTAGCTTCACATTCCGTGAACTCTGCATAGCCCATCTCCCGCAAGGCACGTAGCGCCACTGCCACTGAGTTGCTCAAAGTCTGAGCGGGTGGTCAGTTGCCTGCCGCTTGCAGCACTTTCGCCTCTTTGCAGTGGCTTCCAATTGCTTTGCAAAAATATGCAAATATATAAATAATATTAATGTGGAATTTAACAGTTAAAAAATTATTCACTTATCAATTGTGTGAATCAATTAATACTCACAACATCAGACTGAGCTTTATCCTGAGACAGGTCCATTGCCAGGTTGTCTTCTATTCTTCTAGAGGTGTTTGAGCCTCTTGTTTTTACAAGCTAAAATAAACAAAAGTAGAGTGTCTAAAATGTGCTAAGAACAACACTTTGTTTATTGCTAAATTTGCAGAAAGAAATACTAAACTGTGACATTTAACCACATATTTATATATACAGTAGTTTATAGACATATCAATCTTATACAACTTGAAATCTTGTAGGTCGATGGTACATACCCTTTGAAGATGAGATGGAAAATTGAAAAGTGTTGGAACAACACCATCTTTTAATCTGACAGTCTGCCCTGTCCGATCGAAGTCCTCAGACCTGAAGTGATCACTGCAGAGCAGTGTCCTGTCCAGGGCAACAAAACCCTCTCTTCTCAGGGCAACTTCCCACTGCCGCCTCCTCTCTCTGGTTTTGGGAAACCTTAAAAACATGAAGAAGATGGTCATTATTTTCCACACTTCCTTTCTTTACCTTTGAATTATAGTAATGACAATTATACACATATATCATACTTTTGGTGTGCTTGCATTTACTTTTGGTACAATAAAACAGCTATTAAAAATTGTGTCCAAAAGAAACACTAAATCATACATCATAATTTATATAAAGATACTTTTACAAGCCGTATACCATACCATACCATTTTATTTATAGAGCACTTAAAACAACAACAAGGTCAACCAAAGTGCTGTAAATATATATTATGTCATTATTATGTAAATATATATTATGTATAATATTATGTCAATAATATTATCTCACATTTTTTGTGTGTAGCGTGACGTGTAATGTGCACTGATCCAAAATATAACTATGATTATTCTAATTAAAGTAATAATACTGTCACAGAGTCTTACAGGTGAAATGTGATCCCAAGGTTTCTTGTTTTGATGTTACGTCTATTGGAGCATCCATAGGCTGCACAAAAGTCAGGCATCTTGTCAAAGAGTATTTCTGTAAAACACAAAGCAGTAATTAGTGTTGAACATACCAAACCGCTTGGAAATCATGTGCAGCTTTAGTTCAGTTAAAAACAAAGAGCTCCTAGTGATCTAAGAATGCTAGGGAAATATTTGGAATACTAGCTAGCCCTTAATCAAAGGCTCTTGTTAATAGTCTGCTAATAAATACAGTCATGATCAAGACAGTCATTTAGACAAAAGATTAGTTTGTTTTAAAATAGTTATTGGTGTAATAAAAACAGAATTTAAATTCTAGATTCTCGATGAGTGTGACACCCAAAACACGAATAAAACCTTTTAAAAAAGACGAAACTGCTGTCTGATTACCAAAGAAATCATAGCCACGTTAATAACGTTTTTAAAAACATAAACCGTTTGTAAATCCGTCAAGATTACAGCGAGTTAAGTGTATTTTTGTTTGTATAAATCCCTCACCTCCATACGGTTTCCACAGCTGCAGCTAATGTTGCTGTCTGTGGCAAGATGGCTGCCGCTTGACGACGCCGCTGACTCCTCCTCAGCTTATCTAGTGTATATATCTATGATCAGTACTGTATTCGCGAGCGACGCGTTTGCTACACAGAAACGTTGTTGTCCTGTCAAGTTTTGTTGTACAACGTGAAGTATTACAGTCAGAACTCAGAATTTGGATGAAATTCTGACTTGGATTCAACTGAGCAACTTTTCACCTCCGCATCATCATCATGGCAGCTATTCACAACAACAGTGAGTGAAAACTTTACATTCAGCAGCATTCTGTTTGTTTGTTTCATATTTAGTCAGTCATACATGTGGTAGGCTACTTTTAAAAGTTTGTAAGGTGACACATTAAAATGCTTATTGCCACAACAACAAATAGGCTAAACTTCTAAAATTATGCTTAACTTGGTTAGTGTACAAAACAATTTGCACAGGCTCCTGCAGCTGTTGATCATGTTGCTTCAGTTTGTCAGCTTTGTTATGTAATCCAGTCAACATGTTGAAAATATTTCATTTATTTTTCTATTTAATTTGGACATCACTTGGTGTTATAGTGGTGTATCATTAAAATGATGGAAATACATGACATTACAGTAGTTTGACCCATTGTCTTAATACTGTAGTATACTGCATATAATATATACTGTGTGTGTCTGTGTGTTTTATCATCAATTCACAGAAATATCTTCACCTGAAGAGTGGACCCAGGTGGAGGAGAACAAAACAGATGGAGACGTCTTCATGATCTGTAGAACACCAGGACAGATGCTGCATAATCCTGTAGAACATCAGGACTGATGCTACAGAATCCTTTAGAACATCAGGACTGGTACGTTTGTGCATCAAGACATCAAAATATGCAGAAATACCACAACTGGCCAGAGCATTGAGATGAAAATGAATCAATGAAAATATGAATTTAATATTTTTTCTGACAGTTCTCATGAACATATTGTTGGAAAAAAAAGGATAACAATGAACCAAGTGTTTCTGTAGTTATGTGTAAATAAAGTTACAGTAGTACACTATATTATCTGTTAGTGTTGAGTTATTCTTTGTGAGAATATTTGTGTATCTGTTTTAATTTCATTGGTTCATCTACAACTCACAGCTCGTACTTTAGTAAAAACAAAATTGGTGAATGTTAAAAAAAACATTTAAACCATCCCATATTATCAAATATATGAAAATATGAGTGGAGCGAGGATGTCAGTGTGAGTCAATCTAGTACATTCAGCTACATGTTTACATTCTTGGTCTAATTATTTTGACCTCGTGTGTTTTTATGCAGCTCTCAGAAACTAAAGTCTTCACTCCCTCATGCTGCATATCACACCTGGGCAAAGGTAATGTTTTCTCCATAGAGACTTGATTTCACTCCCTCATGTGCACCTGCTGCTGAGAACCATATCACACCTGGGCAAAGGTAATGTTTTCTCCATAGAGACTTGATTTTACTTCATTTTTTATTGATTTTACCTGTTTAACTTGTCATTTTATTGTATATTAAATTGAGTTTTTAGTTCACTGTGTGTTAGTGTACTGACATGTAAATACTGTACACACTAATCTAGGTTCTGCAGGCTCTGTGCTGCACAAGATTCATATACCTCGCCTCTTTGCTGCAGAAGCCTGGTGTTGGAGGAGAACCACCTTCCTCCGCTTCCACACAGCGTCTGGTCTTCACCAACTCTCACCATAACCAGCAGCCGCCCCCGAGCTGCAGCACAAGATTTTGATGGCCGCTACAGTGACACACAAGTTATCCTGGACTGTACAGAACTACAGTGTCAAATCCCTTCATCCCTGCTCCTCCAGAGTAAAAAGTCTTCTCTTTGGTCAGGAAGTGGAGATATGAAGTTTGACAGAAAAGCTGATGGCACAGTCTTGAAGAAAAACAAAATGCTGTCATTTACTTATATTGACATTGTCTTACAATTGTAAGTAGATATTCTTGATGGAAATATGTTGTACTGTTTTGTTTGGAGGTAAGTGCAGTACCTAAATATTTTATTGACCACTGTATTTTGGTATGTGGATCTCTTTTAAATTAATTTTGTTATGTGAGAATGTTAACCAATTGTACCTATGTAAAATAAAGTTTTTTGAGGTCCAACTTTGAAAAACCTTGTTTATTTGATAGTGTCAAAAACAGGGTATCAAACAGGGTAAAGTTAAACAATCAAACATATTAACAATCAAATGCCTTAAATAAAAATTACAGATATATTATCCATTCAATTGGATATTTTTCTTTAATTATTGTTAGTCTTGTTTTATAGCCACAGTAACAACAATGCAATATCCTCTGTATTTCAATATTTGAACACTTTAATTGTGAAATAGAAGGTCAAGATTTTGCAGGTAAGAAATCATATGCTAAAAACCTTTAAAATAAAACTTATTGATTTATGGAAT
>JBBPBX010067668.1:0-19343 GCA_038048925.1 Garcialebias charrua | reverse complement strand
ACAGATTCAAATAACATAAGCACATTTATAAACTCAATGTACAGTTTAAATATGTATCCATTGATATCAAAGCCAACAAGAATTACAACTCATAGTGCCACAATAATTGATAATATTTTCACAAATATAACAAATGGGGACGTGATAGGTGGTATCTTAACGACCGACTTAAGTGATCATTTACCAGTTTTCACAATCTATAAAAATGATCAAAGCATCACAAAAGCAGTCACAATGAAGAAAAAGATCATAAACACGTCAAAAAAAGTTTTGGAAAAATTGAAAGAGGATCTAGATAAACAAGACTGGAATGATGTGTATGTTGATGATGCGAACAGAGCATATGATGAGTTTATGAATATCTTGGAAGCTCTGTATGAAAAGAATTGTGTGCAAACAAATTACACAAAGAGAAATACGATTGATCAACCATGGATGACAAAAGGGTTGAGAAATGCTTGTAAAAAAAGAATTATTTGTATTCATGTTTCTTGAAATTGCGAAGTCAGAGCGCTGAAGAAAAATATAAAAAGTATAAAAATAAATTAGTAGGGATTATAAGGAAACATAAGAAAGAATATTATAGTAAATTATTAGATAAAAGTAATGGTGATATGAAAGCAACATGGCGAGTAATGAATAGTGTCCTGAAGAATCATAAAGCAAAAACTGGTATTTCAAAATATTTTGTAAAAGACAACGATGAAATTCATGATGAAAATGAAATTGTAAATGGATTTAATCAATATTTTGTGAATGTTGGATCAAGCCTTGCAGCTAAAATACCAAAAGTAGATAAAAATGTGATCCACTCAATTACAGGTTGTGCAAATAGTATTTTTCTAAATGGAACTAACAAAGAGGAAATAATGAATGTAGTAAAACATCTTACAGACAAGAGATCGAAAGACTGGGTGGACATGGATATGATGTTTGTGAAGGACATAATGAGCCATGTTATTGAGCCGTTCACATACATATGTAACTTATCATTTTCAACAGGAATATTTCCAGATAATATGAAAGTAGCTAAGGTCGTTCCTCTTTTTAAAAATGGTGATAAATGTGTATTCAACAATTATAGACCTATATCCTTGTTACCACAGTTTTCAAAAATTCTTGAAAAACTATTTGTAAACAGACTAGACCAATTTATAGATAAACAAAATATTCTAAGCAACAGTCAGTATGGGTTTAGAGCAAAAAACTCTACATCAATGGCTCTCATGGAATTAATGGAACAAATAACTACTGCTGTCGATCAAAAACAATATTGTATCAGTATTTTTGTTGATTTAAAAAAAGCATTCGATACTATTGATCACACCATTCTCCTTGAAAAACTGAACAAATATGGTATTAGAGGACCAGCATTACAGTGGGTATCTAGCTACTTAAAAGATAGGAAACAATTTGTACAAATAAATGATGTAAGATCTGACCTCTGTAATATCACATGTGGAGTTCCCCAAGGCTCTGTACTTGGACCAAAGCTTTTTATTTTAGACTATAATATTTTATCAGTTATGTATAGGGCTCAAAATAATGCATTACCTTTAAATATCCAAATGCACTTTGTTAAAAGACAAAGTTGTTATAATCTTAAGGGGACAGAGTTGTTTGTAAAACCACAATTCAGAACTAGTTTGAAGGGACGTTCTACCTCAATCCAGGGAATTAGATTATGGAATGGCTTGGAGAATGTAGTTAAAAATGCCAAGTCAATGTTTACATTTAAAAAAATGATCAAAACAAATGTGTTAAAAAATATATATGAAATAGCGTAATGTGTATTGTATTAGTTAGAAAATTAGAAAGAGTTAGTCATTTTGTACTGTTGGTTGAAGATTATTATTGTTTAATCTGATTGTTGGAAAAAGTTGGTTGAAGATTATTATTGTTTACATGGTTGATTATTGTTGTTTAATCTGATTGTTGGAAGTAAGGGGCAGATATAATAAGATTTATTCTTCTTTCTGCTACCTTTCATTTTTTTATATTTTGTACACTATCATTTATGAGATTGTCTTGTATTGTTTCTTTTGTTAAAAAATGAACAAATTTAATAAACATAAACATAAACATAAATGAAATTTCATGCTTTCTGAAAATAGAACCCAGTCGCAGAAGATAAAGTGAGAACAGGAGAGGACCAAAAATAAAGCGGGATGGCAGCAGAAGCAGAGGTAAAATTATCCATAATCACACTAAAACTTTTATCAGAAAGGTATAGGACCTAAACCCCTAAAGATCTGAGCCAGTGATGCACACCCCACGGCTCCAACCTGGAGATGAGAATGTCATGGTTGACTAGCGTCAAAAGCAGCTGTTAACTCTAAAAGCACAAGTAAAACAGTTCCCAGAATCCAGTGCTAAAAATACGTTAGTAAAACCCAGAGTCAGTGCTGTGGTACATTTTGAATCCAGACTGGAAGACCTCCAAATTTTTAAATTAATCCAAAAAGGACTTCTGCTGGGTGTAAACAACGTTTTCTAAAAATTTTGGATATAAAGGGTAACTTTGAGATTGGCCTAAAGTTTGACATAGAAGATGGATCAAGGCCAGTTTTTGTTTTTTTCAACAATGGTTGCACCACACTATCTCTAAAATTGCTTGGTACCACACTAAACATCAGACTACTGTTGATCACATTTAGGATAAAGGGGCCAATAGTAGGGACATCCTGAAGAAAACATGGAGGAACAAAGTTAGAGAGGCCAGACTGAGATGGTTTGGACATGTGGCTGCCCCCCACCTGTGGAACTCTCTTCCTGACTGTCTGAGAGCCCCACAGTCTGTGGTTGACTTTAAGAGCGGCTTGAAGACCTTTCTTTTCAACCGAGCATACTCTACCTCCTCATGATTCTACTTTTGATCTTAGCTGATACTGTTATTGATTTTAATTGTTTTATTATTTGTTTTATTGACATTTAATTCTGTTGCACCTTGTAGCACTTTGAGATTTTCATTAATGAAAAGTGCGTTATAAATTGAATTCATTATTATTATTATTATTATTATTATTATTATTATTATTATTATTATTATTATTATTATTATGTCCAGAAGAGGGACAGAGAGTATATTGATAGAAGGATGTTAGAAATGCAGCTGCCAGGAAAAAGACACAGAGGAGATATATGGATGCAGTTAGAGAGGACATGAAGGTAGTTGGAGTGAGGACAGAGGATGCAGAGGACAGAGTGAGGTGGAGGAGGATGACTCGCTGTGGTGACCCCTGATGAAGGAAAAGCCGAAAGAAAAACAAAGTGGTGGAGAGCCATAAACACTATCCAGCAACCAAACATGCAACTTTTGCAAAACATCAACTCGAGTCATATGCTCAGGATGTTTCATGATTTTTGTGATACTCCTAATTTGTAGTTGAGATATGCTTTGAACTCCCATTTGAACTGCCTTAACACAAAAAACTTTCTCACACATTACCACACAACACAAAGATTTTAACACTGGACTCTGTGTCATCAAACGGGTTATTCACTAAACTCTCGGTCATGTGCTCATTCAGTTTGCACTACTTCTCATATTTGCACTAATGTTTGTATTACATTACTGCCTATAGTCATACTACTGTTTACATTCACTGTTTACATTTATTAATACTGTTTACATTTATTACTACTGTTTACATTTATTACTACTGTTTACATTTACACTACTTTTATATCTACACTACTGCTGATACATATACAGTATTCTCTGACCAGCCTTATTTAAGGATGCCCAATGTGCCTTACTGCATATGCCACTTTTGCCTCTATACCAACATCAACTACTACCTCATACATATACTGTGTACATTAACTCATATGCTGCTTTGCCACTCTTTGCAAATGTCAATGCTAGAACCTTCAGTTTATTTTATAGATATACTTTTTATACTTTTTTATACTACTATGCAAAAACTCAGGACAGTATTACACTTTTATTATTTCATTTTATGCTTATGTTCATTAAATGTTTAGTGTTTTAGTGTTGGTGTAAATTTTCATACTTTTATACTACTATGCAAAAACTCAGGACAGTGTTACACTTTTACTATTTTATGCTTATGTTTATTAAATGTTTCAGTGTTTTAGTGTTTAAATGGTTACTGTTGCACCGAGGGACTGAGAGAAACGCAATTTCAATCCTGTGTATGTCCTGTACATATTGCAGTTCTGACAATAAAGTTGACTTTGACTTTCACTAAAATAAAAAGTTGTCCAATTAACAACGAAAAATGCAACTTAAGCAACATACTTCTTGGTACCTTCAGCTAACTGTAGCATTCCATGACAGCTATTATACATACAGATATTACATTAGTGCTTAGTGTATTTCTAGTTGATGTTTTTCTTAGTTATATCCTAGATGTTGTTACTGTTTCTCTCTTACATTGTATTGTTGGATGTAACTGGAACCCTGTGTACATAATCTCGTTTTATCACATGTACCACATGCGGTGCAAATGACAATAAAGATTCTCTGACTCTGACTCTGTTTGTGTCTTAGTGTATTTTGTAAGTACCTATATACATTTTCTTCAATCTTTCCTCTTCTTTTTTTCTTGTCAGTTTCTCTTCTCTTTTTTCCTCATCGTCTCATCTTCTCTGTGTTGAGTGGAGGCCAATGTCTCTTATTTATTTTGGTCTCTTGCCTTTCTTTTTTCCCCAAAACTGAATCTAAGATTATTATCCAAAATCTTATTTTCCATCATGGTGATTTAACTGTTTAAAAACAAACTTCCAACTTTTAAGCATTTTTGCTATTTTTGTTCTCTTCTTATTTATTTTTATTCATTTTATTTTATTTATTCATTTCAGATTTAAAACACAAAGACAATTTACAAACACATGAAAGAAAAAACAAGATATAAAATGAAAGGTAGCAGAAGAAAAACATTTTTTTATCATATCTGCCCCTTTTTAAAACAACAGTTCACAGCAGCAGTTTTGTTGGTCATTTTTTGCAATTATGTCTCTAATTATTTGTAAAACAAACTTATTTGCACATGTCAGAAATCTTTGCTTGCTATTCTAAGTTTTTATTTGTCATTCAAAGTTTTGCTTGTGATTCTCACATCACGTCGTGGGCAGAGCCTAAAATCGCAACAAAAGATTTCTGTGTGCAAATAAAAGTTTATGTTTTGCAAATAACGTTTTAAGTTCACGAGAGAAAAAATAGTTATTTAATTTTAAAAAGTTTTTTAAACAAAAGTTGTTTAAAAAAAAAAGAAATCATTACAATTCCAAAATATTGATTACAATTTTATTTGACTTAACTGAGGTTAGTTTTTTTCCATTTAATAATTGTAAACAAATTTAAGTCCATACTCTGCGAACCAGACCCTAGACTTACTTAAAGTCTGTATAGAGTTTTTTTCCCCCTTCATTTGTACGCTTTTATTGGACAGGAGCAACTTGATTGGTTATTGCATTAATTATATCTATTATGTACGGTGGCCCTGAGGTGCAAAACACATTAACAAATAAGGCTAAACACTTTAACAAATAGTTCTGAAACAAATTAACAAATTCTGAAACAAATTAACATTTTCTGAAACACTTTAACAAATTCTGAAACACTTTAACATTTTCTGAAACAAATTAACATTTTCTGAAACACTTTAACAAATTCTGAAACACTTTAACATTTTCTGAAACAAATTAACATTTTCTGAAACAAATTAACATTTTCTGAAACACTTTAACATTTTCTGAAACAAATTAACATTTTCTGAAACAAATTAACATTTTCTGAAACACTTTAACATTTTCTGAAACAAATTAACATTTTCTGAAACAAATTAACATTTTCTGAAACACTTTAACAAATTCTGAAACACTTTAACATTTTCTGAAACAAATTAACATTTTCTGAAACAAATTAACATTTTCTGAAACACTTTAACATTTTCTGAAACAAATTAACATTTTCTGAAACAAATTAACATTTTCTGAAACACTTTAACATTCTGAAACACTTTAACATTTTCTGAAACAAATTAACATTTTCTGAAACAAATTAACATTTTCTGAAACAAATTAACATTTTCTGAAACACTTTAGCAAACGAGAGAATCACACGGAAAGGGAATGTCCTAACGAGGCTGACCCGGAAGTGATGACCCGGAAGTGATGACCCGGAAGCGGTCATTTTGACCCAAGATGGACGACAGTCGAGTCACGTTTTGCCCGTTCTGTGGGACACCTATAAGTTTATTAAGCTGTTTTGTATTTCGTGCGGTCGATCCTTGGAGTTTTTAAATGGCACAGAGCAGATGGATGCAGGAGAGGGGACATCTCAACAACCGGACAATGCTAAACAAAGTACCGTAAGTGCAGCGTAATGTTAGCTTTTTTAATTAGCCTGTGAATAAAACATATTAGCGCTATTGGTTACCTCATTTTGATTTTTGAGACTGACCTTTTTTAATTTCAGCAGAACAACCTGGCCCATCATATAAATGTTTCAAAGAGTACCGAAGCTCCAAGTCCAAAGAGCGTCAGGGTTTTAACTACGGTCCGAGAGGAAAACATAAAGGAAAAAACGTGCAGGTAAGCTGTACTGACCTGACTCGCTGACTGTGAAACTGTACTAGCACAAGCACAAATTAGACCATAGAGAAACACATATGTATGTATCGTGTTTATTTATTGATTTTTTCTACCTCTTATACGTTAAATTGCTCTCATCTTTGTCACAGATAAACATTGGATTGATGGTGCCAAGTGGGACTGGTTTAAAACCTCTAAGAGGGAAAATGGTCCTGTTATTTGTAGACCCAGAGGTAGGAGCACCCGAGATACTGCAACAAGGTGTCCAGAAAATGAGAAGGTTTAACAAGGACATACAAGAAGGACCGCACATCCTGTTGTATCCAGACTGCTCAGAGGTGGTCACTGTGCCTGGATCAGAAAGACCATTCAAACTGGCTCATTATAAAAGGGAACCAGGAAGGCAATATTCCAGAATTACATTGTTTATTTGCCGTAAAACACATTTTAAATGAGGTGAGTGGATGTAAACATTAAATAAAGTATTTTAACTTGTTTCAATCTACTGAAAGATGCCTCCACAGTATCTATATGATCAGTTGTTTATTTTTACAGAAGTGGATGATACCTCAGATTCCTATCCTGAAATTGTCATCACATCAAGGAGGCTGAGTTCAATCAAGCAGACACAGTGGTATATCAAACATTCACAAAACATACATTTTTTTATTTTTGGGGGTGGATTACTGCACTTGTAATTTACTTTTTGTGTTGTATTTTGTTCAGTATTTTGTGCAGACAGTTTCAATTGAAATAACAGAAGGATTTTTTTTATATATGTTTGAGACAAGAAAGTTCATATATGTTTGAGACTTAATAATACCTTACTAACTAAAGTAACTTAAACAAAATTGACTCTTGTTGTTTATTTTAGTTTGTAACTTATCAAATATGAAACCAAAGCAGTTTGCCAGGGCTAAATGTTTTTAGTTTATTTTAGAGAGAGAGAGAAAAAGATCATCATTCCGCTGCAGACGAGGGAGGGATGGGGGCGACGTGAAGAAGTGCCTGTGCAGATTACTTCTACTAGCATATTTAGCTAGTTTATACCAGCACATTACGGTGAAGCAATGAATAACCCGAAAACAACCTGAAAAGCTCTGAGGTTTAGTATCTACACAGTACTAACGTTGGGCACGTTTTATTAAAAGAGGTGGAACACAATCTTATTTATCTTAAATTAGCACAGACAGATACCCTGATGCATGCTCAATAATCCAGGTAGAAAAATCTAAAAAAAAAAGCTAAGTCTGGTCCTCTGGACATTCAAAAAAACAACACAAAGCAACAAAAAAAAAAACTAGAAACGTTTCGTCTTTCGTCCGGAAGTCTTTCGGACGAAAGACGAACGTTTCAACAGTTTTTGTTGTTGTTGTTGTTGCTTTGTTTTGTTTTTTGAATGTCCAGAGGACCAGACTTAGCTTTTTTAGATAGCACAGACAGAGCTCAGCCAAAGCCTTAAAGTCCTCTATCACCGAGCCTGGCTGTTAGTTTAAACATCAGGTGTAATACAAGCAGGTCATGCAGCCACACTGCTGCAATACTGTGGAATAAATGCTGATACTAATTGTTTTATTTTTATTAGTTAATTTAATTGTGTTTTGCAATGATAGGATGCACCTACTGTATTTAGTTTGTAATAAGCCTGGATGGTATTTTGGACTCTGTGCAGCTCCTAGAGATTAAATGTCCTCTAAATAGCTCCATGTCATTTGCACAGTTTCGGTGTTGGCCAAATTGTGACATCAGATGCTTAGAAGATGAGAAGTACCGGTACCTCATTCTAACCAATGGGCAAAGTGGATTCTATGTCCAGGTGAGTAAATGTTGCAATTTTCAGTATATGTACTTATGTGACAGGTACTTGTAAACCTTCATTAAAACATATTGTACATTTATTCTTCCAGATTCAGCTGACAGTGACGTGCCTGGAGCTGCAGAGCTGCACGCTGGTTATATGGACACCAACAGAACACCTGGAGTTGGACTTTTCTTTTTTACAAATACTTTACAGATAAACAGATGAAACACTTCCATAACTTTTACTTTTCAAACATGTTTCCAACATTGATAGATGAATTTGCTCTGCCACAAATACCTTGAGCTAAAATGCAGTAAGCACATAAATATTCATACCGTACACAACACATCATATGAAGCTGCTTTGGAGAAAATACCAGTCTTAATAGTTGTTTATTAGTTTTTAGTTTTATTAAAAAAATTAAACTCCAAGGCATAATATCACCTTCAGACATATTAACTCCATCCATCCATCATCTTCCTCCTGGTTTTACGTCATGTCACAGGGGCAGCAGCTTGAGCAGGGAGTGTCCAGACAGCAACTTCTTCCATCTCTTCTGGGAGGACTCTTACAGACTTCCCAGACCACTCCAGCATGTCCTGGGTCTTCCCTGGGGTCTCCTCCCAGTCTACATGTTAACATACAATAAAATGTACAGACAAAAATAAAAACATTATTTTGCAACTAACATATTTGTTTCAGTTGTACCTCGTTTGTCTTTACAAAACAATCAATGAAAGTGATGTGAAAGCTTGTTAAAGTGTAATAACAAATAGCTTTTCAGTTTTCATTTTTTGACATCGTGATGTTTTCAACAGCTGTGCTACATCATCCATTACAAAGCTCTGTCTTAGTTTTGTCAAAGTCATTACAACTTGATCTACAACAGGCAGACAATGAAACAGGAGCAAATTGTTGTAAGCAGGAAACTACTTAGTTTACTACTACTACTACTAGTTTACTACTCCAGCGGTTAATGTCATGGTCAGGTTGAGGCAGGGGGACAGCAAAGGGCGGCTTAGCTGAGGGAACTATCATAAAAAAATAAAAATACATGGAATTAGGGTTCCATAAAAAAAAGACTGTGTTCCAAATATTAGCCACATTGTTTACAAAATATTTGACAAACAGCGTGGAAATGCTGTTAATAAAGCAAACTACTCAGTAAAAAAATTAATTATTTTTTGTATGCAGTCAGTTCTTACCATCTTCAGCACTGTCCTCAAAGGAAAGGTCTCTGTGCAGAGGTGGAAGCTGCACTTGTGCTGGAATCTGAAAAGGAGCGATATCTTTCAGTTATTTATTTATGGCTTCAGTATAATTTTAAGACAACAGATGAAGTAGCTGTGAAAATTATCCAGACATTGCTATTGATGCAACAAATAGATATTTAAGGGTGAGTTGAAACGAACCTTTATACAACTCTGTATTCTTTGCACTCTCTTTTTCCTTCAGTAGAAATGACAGCGGTGATGGAAGGGCCACGGATGTCTGTTGTGATGGAAGGGCCACGGATGTCTGTTGTGATGGAAGGGCCACGGATGTCTGTTGTGATGGAAGGGCCACGGATGTCTGTTGTGTGTTTGCCAGGACTGTAAACAATCAGAAGAAAGTAAACAAATGATTTTATGTACCGTAGCTTAAAAACATAAAGCATCAGATTTCTTTTCAGTAATAGAATGTACATTTCTTTACCCTTAACTGTTGAGGATTCTGAATCACCTGATGCGTCTGAACACCTGGACACCGTTGCAGTTGGACCTAAATAAAGATAATGTATCAGTCACTGTATGAATCCCAATTGAACACAACAGGTGGTGTTTAGTGGAAACTCAAAAAGTTGTGCTTTTATTCCTTCTGCTTCTGCCAGAACACAATAGGTCAAGGCTCAGTTTTGGAGGGTTATTCATCGTAAAAGAGAATAACACTCCAGTCCTGAAATCACCTACTTTAAGAAAAACCTGTCTTTGCTCTGTTTGACACTGGGGTTCCCTCTGTTTCCGCTGATCCTGACACTGTGTACACGGAGACAAATATGGGAGAGAGACTAAACACAAGCAGATTATATTTTAGAATTTCATCAAGTGTAACTATAGTGTGCGTACTGCTCTGACTTAAGGCCGAGATACACTCGAGCGTTCTCACGATACGCCTATACGCAGCGTACGTACGTCAAGGCAAAAGCGTAGCCCCTCAGGGCATGTACGCGCAAAGCTTTTTTTTAACGTGCGCGATACGCGGTGTCTGACCATAAACTTCCCCGGCGCCGGACTGTTTTGTATGTTACACAAATGAAATAAATTCCCCTTTTTTATCGCTGATTGGGCCTTTTCTTTTGTTTTTTTGCCTAAAGTCAAGTAATCACTTCTTCCTCCGTTCACTCCATGATTGAAATGAATGAATTCAGGTCCTACCTGGGTGCGCGATGTTTTAAATATCCCTGGTGGGCTGTGTGCTGCAGGAAAAGTGCTCCCTGTTATTATTTTTATTTCTGAGAGAACTTTTTATAACATATATAGTAGAAACACCGTATCAGAACACCGCCGCGGTCTTCAGCGAGCTACATGAGCTGAGTGAAAGCTGTCAATCATTTCAGTAGGCGTGTCAGCAAGTAACCAATCAGCGAGCTCAGTTGAGTCCCCTCCGTGCGCAGCTGCTCATATTACAACAAGGAGAACGCGAGCGTTTGAAAGCTGATAGTTTCTGAAGTATAGCAGCAAAACACATGCGCACAAAATGCGCGCGTAGAGTGGCGTACCTGAGGACGCTCAAGTGTATCTCGGCCTTCAGGAGCGTAGAGGGTGAGATGCTCAGCATTGCAGCCTCCAATCCTTCGTACTCCTCCATCACTATGAGAAATCAAAAAATTATATTGTAAAAAAAATCAAGGATCAGTTTGGGAGGAATATTCAGTTTTTAAGGCAATTTTTGTCCTTTCATCTTAAAATTGTTAATACAACATTCTTAGTTGCTCACCCAGATGTTTCTGTGGCACACTGGATGGTGTGGTTGTATGACTGGAGGATGATTTCTGTCTCTTGAGCAGGTGCTGCTGCAGCTTCTAGTCTCCCAGCACTTCTGAATCATCTGTGACATCCCCTCCTCTTTGATGAACTGCAGACAAACATTTCGCCGCACAATGTCCTCTCTCTATGGCTCAGATTTGTTCTGCACACTAGGATAATTTTTTATCATTTTGGCCTCAGGAGAGGGGTCCTGACGAATAAATCCAAGGGGTCCCTTGCGGAAAACAACTCTTTGTTTTCCTGGATAAAAGATGGTCTTCTTCTGCATTTTGGCCTAGTATGGAGCAAAAAAGGGTAGATCATGCGTTAAAAAAAATCTGAAAACCTTTTAAATNATAACTCCTTGAAACTGTGTCAGATAACATGTGGAGATGTTACAGGCAACTTGAAATGGACCTACTGAGGCGTGGCCATGATGATGTGGCCACTTTTAGCATCTTAAATGACTTTAATGGTGTAACTTCCACATAGCTGAGTTGCCACCACTTTAGTTTAACCTTGTATGTAAAGTCTCATGCGATAATGTATAAATTGTTGTTTAGATCATAAATGTTGCAGACTCTTACCATAGAGAGGAATTAACAACAATGGGGAGCAGTTGTAACAAGTACTTACTGGGGTCAACATTTACAGTACTGTACCAGAATACAGTTGTGTTAATGTGCAGCAAAAGAAACAAAGTTGTAATAACTAGCTAACTCACATTATTTCTTCACTGTTCTAAACTGTATTGAGAACGGTTTTAATCTACACAGAGTAAGCCTCTTAATGCATGTAATAAAACAAGATGAGTGATGTAATGTAATAATAAACCCAGTGAACACCTGAGGAGATGCAGACAGGTGGACACAACATGATGGAAGTCATCAGTGAAGCCTGGAGGTTAACAAAAGAACAGGTGACTGTTTCACGCATGAAACTCCTCATAAACCTCTAACTTCACCATGAAATGTGACAAAACCAAGTTAAGCCTAATTGTTAAAGTGCTTCCTTTTCCCGGGGCTGAAGTTGGTCCTCCACGATAAGTTGAGAGGAGCCGTGAGGAGAACACAGAGTCCAACCTGGAGCCGGACGGGTTTGAAGCCTGCTTCCTCCATACAATCCAAACCAATACAAACACAGCGCCTCGCAACAAGACCATCTTATTCTCAGGTATTTTACACCTAAACAAAGCCCCCACGCGCTCAAAGTTACAGGAAACAACTTCTTTCTTACTGTGAGTTCGGACGGAAGTTCGGGCTGTGTCCCATCAACGTCCGACATGCTGGTGAAAGCAGTCCGGCTCGGAAAAGCTGAGAAACGTAACATTCATTTGGCTTCCTTCTCCCTGACGGCGGCCATGACACTACATCCGGGTACTGCCGAGTGTCTGTCCTGTGGTGAAGAAGCGGGTTCGTCTGTTGTGTGCGTCCAGCGCCATCATGGCGCCGCTTTTATCCACACAAACAAAAACAACTTTTACTGTGACGGAAATGTGCTCAGTTCAACAAGATCTCTATTTGAACGTGTCGGTGTTGTTGCATAAAGCCTACGTCATCCCTCACCTCGTGTGTGTGTATGTGTGTGCGTGCGTGTGTGTGTGTGGTGAACTGAACAAAGATGGCGGATGAGAGCTATTTCCGATCCAAAGGCGTTCATGTTAATCTAAATAATGCAGTTGATCTCCAGACATATTGAAAATGTTAATAATACTAATAAATGAAGTCACGTGTCCCTGCCTCTCTACCAGCAGCTTATGTAATATTCAATTCAGTTTATTGGCACAAAATCACAGAAGTTATCGCAGGGGCACATAGCTACAGAAAGATTCGCATAATGTCAGTTATGTTAAAGCAGTCTGCTCCACAGATGAATCTGAGGAGCAGACTGCTTTGAGTTTAACTTCATCGCAGACCAAGCATGAAGGCGACAGTGGAAAGGAAAAACTCCCTCATGAGGAAGAAACTCCAGCAGAACCAGGCTCAGGGCGAGCAGCCATCTGCTTCACTGGGTTTGAGAGGACAGGAAGGAGAAAAGAATATTACAAATACAAACTATTCATTTGTATGCTGTACGGTTCATTTGATGAAATAAAGTTGTTCTCCAGTAGTCTGATTATAACAGCATAGGAAACAAGCCGACTATAGCATTTATCAAAAAGGACAGTCTAGTCTTCAAACTGGACAATGTGTCAGCCTCACGGGCAGAAACTGGAAGTTGGTTCCACAAGAGAGGAGCCTGATAACTGGAAGATCTTCCTCCCATTCTGCTTTTGGAAACCACAAAAAAGCTTGCAGTCTGAGAGCAAAGTGTTTTGTTAGGCAAATATGGAACAATACGATCTGTAATAATATGAAGCTAGGTTGTTGAGAGCTTTGTAGGTTAGAAGTAAGATTTTGAATTCAATTCTGAATTTGACAGGAAGCCAATGGAGAGAAGCTAAAATTGGACAAATATGATCTCCTTTTTGAATGAATGAAAATTAACAAAGTAACGGTGGCTCTCAAGCTCATCACCCAGGACTGGATTGTGCCTGAACATGAAACCAGTTTCAGAACTATGGTTGTAGTACAGGTACCTGTTTAGCCAACAGTTTGTATCTGTCACTACCATTTTGTGTAACTACTGGTGTTGTCTTCCATGCACTGAAATAAGGAACTGAACAGGGTGGAAGAGAGGGATGGGATAGCTATTTATTGTCTAGATCACATGTGAACCTCAAGGACAGAGGGCTAATTCTGGCCTTTGTACACATCTTGTCTGACCCTCGAGATATTTATGTAAAATGTTTTTAATGCCTCTCATTTTGCATAAAAAACTAACATACAGTACTTTATTTAGTAGGCTACATATTTCCCATGGAATTTGGTCAATTTTGAAGATTTTTTAGTAATCTTTGATTCTGTTGTGGAAAGAGCACCAGAAAATTTCAAATGAACCTGCAACCAAGAAAAGATGTCAGGTGTCTGACTTGAATTATTGTATGGATTGAAATTGGCCCTTGGTTTGAACAAGTTTTTAATTTTGGCACCTTTTGTAACCAAGATTAACACCCCTGTCTATATATTTAGGAATAAGACATCCCTTTTATGAAGAGTAATCTCCATCCATCCATCCATCCATTATCTTTACCCACTTCTTCCTTTTCGGGTTGCGGGGGTCACCGGTGCCCATGTCCAGCCATCACTGTGCGAGAGGCGGGGGACAACCTGGATAGGTCTCCAGTCCATCACAGGGACACATGGAGACAAACGAGACAAACAACCGTTCACTCTCACCCAATGGTGTAGTCTACATTTTTGTAGTGGGTATACTGCAGTTAGTTTTACGTTTGGCGTTGGACACCATTGAAGCCACTGATCGCGATGTCCAACGTAAAACTAACTTTACCGCAGTCGGTCCGTATAATGTGCTTAGAAACGAAAGTAAACTGGTTGGTACAATGTAATCAATTTATTTCGATTTTTAAACATATTGAACATTTCCAAATTCCAAAAGATAATGTACATGTATACCAATAGATTGTTACGGAAGTGTTTAACTGCCATTTACCATATCAATGACGCATGCCTAATGATATGTTCATTCATTCATTCAACCTTTATTTAAATAGATGAGTCACATTGAGCCTCAAAGACTCATTTACAAGTGAGACCTGTTTGGACAGACAATAAAAGTGGTGAAAAATGAGACAGGGTTTGGATGTGATACATATGTAATATATCATTGGGAACTTTTTAGTGGGTATACTGAAATTCTCAAGATTTTCTAGTGGGTATACTCCGTATACCCACGTATCACGTAGACTACACCACTGCTCTCACCTACGGACAATTACCAATCAGCCTAACATGTATGTTTTTGGTCTGTGGGAGGAAACCGGAGTACCGTTACCCAGAAAAAACCCACGAAGCACAGAGAGAACATGTAAACTCCACCCAGAAAGGCCCCCGCGGGCCGGGATTTGTACCATTGAACCAGGGTGACTTGCTCGCTGAGAGGCAACAGCTCTACTAGCTGTGCCACCGTGCTGTCCAAGAGTAATCTCATCAGAGAAAAACAACAACTTAACATTTGCCAGACAAAAAAATTGCAGGTAATATATTTGCACTTAATGTACTTTGTAAATGTATGTCTTCTGAAACCATATGGAAACTTGAGTCATACGATTAACCCAAATTAGGCTGGTTACAGTTTCTGTAATGGCAGATTAATGGCAGATTCAGACAAGCAAAGAACGTTTGAGAAGATGTTTAGGTTGAAATAAAAGAGTAAATCTGATGCTAAATGCCAACAAAACAAGAAGAAAAAGAGAGTAAATGAATAATAAATATCAGGAATCCAGGTGGAGAGGGTGATGGAGGTGTCAGGAGACAGAGAGAGAAGAGGAAAGTGAAGATTGTAGGACTGAGGGTTGCAGCTCTAAATGTGGGGAAAACGACAGGCAAAGGTAGAGAGCTGGCTGACATGATGCAGAGAAGAAAGGTAGATGTTTTATGTGTCCAAGAGACCAAGTGGAAGAGCAGCAAGGCTCACAGCATTGGAGCAGGGTTCAAATTGGAGCAGGGTTCAAACTGTTTTACCATGGTGTGGATAGAAAGAGAAATGGAGTAGTGGTGGTCCTGAAGGAGGAGTTGGCAAAGAATGTAGTAGAGGTGAAAAGAGTGTCAGATAGGGTGATGTATCTGAAGGTACAAGTAGAAAGTCTGATGCTAAATGTTGACAGTGGTTATGCTCAACAGGTTGGATATGTGGAGGAGAAAGACACATTTTGAAAGGATCTGGATGAAGTGATATATAGTACGTTGTATTCCCAGGGAGGAAAGAGTGGTGATCAAAGGAAAAATCAAAGCTGGGGAAACTGTTAGGATCACTGGATTTAAATATCATAACCTCAGTCTTTGTTGTTGTTGTTGTTGTTGTTGTTGTTGTTGTTGTTGTTGATGTTGTTGTTGTTGTTGTTGTTGTTGTTGTTGTTGTTGTTGTTAAAATGAAGAACATTAAGTGCCATTCATCTTCTAATGTCATCGAGACAGTCCAGGAGAGACTGAGTGGAGCGGGCCATTATGTTTCAAAGAGAAGTAAACTTGACAGTCATCCTCTGACATCAATATATCAAATGGAGTTCTCTCTATTATTCACTTTAAAGGTTCAGTATGTAATTTCTGGAACACGCTGGAACTTAGGAAAATTTTGAACAGAGACACGTTTCTGGTCCCTCCCCCTCAGAGCCATATATGGCTCTGAGGCTTGCTCTTGCCCTAGCTCTGCTGAAATTCAAATTCAAGCTCTGTTTTTATTGGCTGGTTACAAAATCTGTTTTTATTGGCTGGTTAACGGTGGGTCACTGTGGCTTTTTAGAAATGCTTTTAGAGAAGCAAGGGGACAATAGTTTTTTTCAGAGATTACTTGTCTAAAATCAGTATGTCAGGAGGGAGTGACAGAGTGAAGAAATATGTTAAAAATATGTTGTTGGAAAAGTTACATACTGAACCTTTAATAGCAGAAGTATAAATGCAAACATATCCAAAATAACAGATTACTTAAAACAGTTAAATAGAACTTTTACAATAATAGCACTGTCAGAGACATGGCTCAATGATGATAACACAAGTAATATTCACATCGAGGGGTATGAATTATATCATATGAACAGAAATAATAAAAGAGGTGGTGGAGTCGCTCTATTTGTCAATAATGAAATAAAATGTAAATTAAATAGTGAAATGTCAATAATAGTTGATAATATTATGGAAATGATAACAATAGAAATAATAAACAAAAACGATAAAAACATAATAATAAGTTGTGTATATAGATCACCAGGAGCAAATATAGAAATATTCACGGATAAAATCTTGGAGCTAATGGAGAAGAGTTTTAATAAAAATGTTTTTTTGTGTGGAGACTTTAACATTGATATGGGAAATAAAACAGATTCAAATAACATAAGCACATTTATAAACTCAATGTACAGTTTAAATATGTATCCATTGATATCAAAGCCAACAAGAATTACAACTCATAGTGCCACAATAATTGATAATATTTTCACAAATATAACAAATGGGGACGTGATAGGTGGTATCTTAACGACCGACTTAAGTGATCATTTACCAGTTTTCACAATCTATAAAAATGATCAAAGCATCACAAAAGCAGTCACAATGAAGAAAAAGATCATAAACACGTCAAAAAAAGTTTTGGAAAAATTGAAAGAGGATCTAGATAAACAAGACTGGAATGATGTGTATGTTGATGATGCGAACAGAGCATATGATGAGTTTATGAATATCTTGGAAGCTCTGTATGAAAAGAATTGTGTGCAAACAAATTACACAAAGAGAAATACGATTGATCAACCATGGATGACAAAAGGGTTGAGAAATGCTTGTAAAAAAAGAATTATTTGTATTCATGTTTCTTGAAATTGCGAAGTCAGAGCGCTGAAGAAAAATATAAAAAGTATAAAAATAAATTAGTAGGGATTATAAGGAAACATAAGAAAGAATATTATAGTAAATTATTAGATAAAAGTAATGGTGATATGAAAGCAACATGGCGAGTAATGAATAGTGTCCTGAAGAATCATAAAGCAAAAACTGGTATTTCAAAATATTTTGTAAAAGACAACGATGAAATTCATGATGAAAATGAAATTGTTAATGGATTTAATCAATATTTTGTGAATGTTGGATCAAGCCTTGCAGCTAAGATACCAAAAGTAGATAAAAATGTGATCCACTCAATTACAGGTTGTGCAAATAGTATTTTTCTAAATGGAACTAACAAAGAGGAAATAATGAATGTAGTAAAACATCTTACAGACAAGAGATCGAAAGACTGGGTGGACATGGATATGATGTTTGTGAAGGACATAATGAGCCATGTTATTGAGCCGTTCACATACATATGTAACTTATCATTTTCAACAGGAATATTTCCAGATAATATGAAAGTAGCTAAGGTCGTTCCTCTTTTTAAAAATGGTGATAAATGTGTATTCAACAATTATAGACCTATATCCTTGTTACCACAGTTTTCAAAAATTCTTGAAAAACTATTTGTAAACAGACTAGACCAATTTATAGATAAACAAAATATTCTAAGCAACAGTCAGTATGGGTTTAGATCAAAAAACTCTACATCAATGGCTCTCATGGAATTAATGGAACAAATAACTACTGCTGTCGATCAAAAACAACATTGTATCAGTATCTTTGTTGATTTAAAAAAAGCATTCGATACTATTGATCACACCATTCTCCTTGAAAAACTGAACAAATATGGTATTAGAGGACCAGCATTACAGTGGGTATCTAGCTACTTAAAAAATAGGAAACAATTTGTACAAATAAATGATGTAAGATCTGACCTCTGTAATATCACATGTGGAGTTCCCCAAGGCTCTGTACTTGGACCAAAGCTTTTTATTTTATATAATATTTTATCAGTTATGTATAGGGCTCAAAATAATGCATTACCTTTAAATATCCAAATGCACTTTGTTAAAAGACAAAGTTGTTATAATCTTAAGGGGACAGAGTTGTTTGTAAAACCACAATTCAGAACTAGTTTGAAGGGACGTTCTACCTCAATCCAGGGAATTAGATTATGGAATGGCTTGGAGAATGTAGTTAAAAATGCCAAGTCAATGTTTACATTTAAAAAAATGATCAAAACAAATGTGTTAAAAAATATATATGAAATAGCGTAATGTGTATTGTATTAGTTAGAAAATTAGAAAGAGTTAGTCATTTTGTACTGTTGGTTGAAGATTATTATTGTTTAATCTGATTGTTGGAAAAAGTTGGTTGAAGATTATTATTGTTTACATGGTTGATTATTGTTGTTTAATCTGATTGTTGGAAGTAAGGGGCAGATATAATAAGATTTATTCTTCTTTCTGCTACCTTTCATTTTTTTATATTTTGTACACTATCATTTATGAGATTGTCTTGTATTGTTTCTTTTGT
>JBBPBX010067667.1:0-19344 GCA_038048925.1 Garcialebias charrua | reverse complement strand
TAACAAATATATTTTATTAGGTGTTTCTCTTGTTAAATTTGAACAAAACGCAGGGTTTCCGCCCGTTGCACGCGCACGTATTGTTTCATCAGACGTAGCGAAACAAATTTTTAAATCCAGCTCATTTCACAATTACGTTCATTTATTAAGGAAAAGTTCAGCTCAGACACATATTTGTTATAATTTTTAGCAAACAAATAATTGTTTTTAAGTGTTAATCTTCTTAAAGTCTTGCTGTGCGCTCCTGTGGCAGACATTTGCAGCAGAGTTACGGTGAACACTCGGTCGGACCACATTTCCGGGTTGTCAGCGGTGTGACGCGCTACGTCGGTGGTGACGTCAGGTGTGACTTATACGGCGAAGCGACATATTTATGGATTTTTCCAAATTATTGCCAATAATTGGACAAAGGGACTTATACGGCGGTGTGACTTATAGGTCGAAAAGTACGGTAAATGAAGATTTGAGCGATTTGTCTTTAGCGGGGGCGGCTGTGGCGTAGTGGTAATGGCAGTCGTCTCCCGATCGGAAAGTTGGCGGTTCGACTCCCGGGACCCGCACCATGTGTCGTTGTGTCCTTGGGCAAGACACTTAACCCTGAGTTGCTCCCGGTAGGACTGGAAAGCACCTTGCATGGTAGTCTGCCGCCACCGGTTTATGAATGTGTGTAGCATTCAATATATGTGTAGCACTTTGAGATTTTCAGTAATGAAAAGTGCGTTATAAATTGAATTAATTATTATTATTATTATTAGTTTGGGAAGCAGGAAGTTGGATGAACAAGAAACAGCAGGTTCTAATTTAGGTCTGCACCGTATTTATTTGAGTCTTACCTTTTCAGGAAGCGAGGGAGCTCCGAGAGGGGGGGCAGCTTTATTTATTCCATTTTTGATGAAGGTCTTACATCTTTTGGGAAAGTAAAAAGTCTCACTTGTTCACTGATGAGATTAGAACACCCAAATGCAACACACCAAACCGGCATTTTTCAAGTTTTACAACAAAAAAAAGGTGATCTGTCAGAGAATGAATATGCGTTAATGGCAGACGAAGACTGAAGGTCCTGCTTCCTACGTCACAGATGTTGCATTCGCGTGTAGTCGGATTTTCCATGGAGAAACACAGTTTTTAATTTTAAACTCACTTTGAAAGGAATTTTCATTAATTTATCATTTTGTTTGCAAAAACGAACATAGTTGAATGATACAAGATATATACAGTATCTTGTATAATTTTATGCAAAGTTCAAAGATGAGGTCAGTGGACCTTTAAAGGCACGATTGTAAAGTCTAATGACGTCACTTGACTCATTAACAAACGAGTTCTGCTGAACCTGCAGAAATCTAGAACCAGAACACGTCTAATCTGTTTCACCCATTTAAAGAACGATGTGACCTTCAGGTCGAAAATGGAAACTGTCCACGTCTGTCTGTCTGTCCAGCCTGATCATCAGCCTGATCATCAGCCTGATCATCAGCCTGATCATCAGCCTGATCATCAGCCTGATCATCAGCCTGATCATCAGCCTGATCATCAGCCTGATCATCAGCCTGATCATCAGCCTGTACCCTGAGACGGTGGTGCAGCGGATCACCCAGCCCTGAAGTCAGATGACTTCTGTCACCTCCTCTTTGATTCTGTTTCATTTCATGTATGTGACCTTGTGTAACTGAACATAAATGCATGTGGATGCAGTTAGAGGAAGCAGAGGAAGAGTGAGATGGTCAATGACTTGCTGTGGAGACCCCAGAAGAGGGAACAGCCGAAAGAAGAAATAAAACAGCAAGTTCAGTGTAAATTTTTCTTTCTTTAGTTTTTACACTTTAGTGAAATCACAGAAATATACAAACTCAGCAGAAGGCAATGGCAATGATATAAAAACGGACACAGGCTATTACATGGTTCATCGTCACATTACATCATTAAAGTTGGCCAGAATGACGGATGAAAACAAGGCAATGGCAAAACATCCAGGAACAACAGCCCGACGTCCAGCGCTGCATCAAGGCAACAACTTTCTGAGTGAGAAAAGACGACGTTTCAGGGCGAACATGGAGCAGCGGCGCTGCAGATCAGAGGCTTTGACGGAGGAGAAAAGTTTTTTATTCAAATTGTTTGAAATGCAGAAGATCAGATTTTATTTGAGTTTTGGTCAATTTTCTAGAAATAAATCCGTACGGAGACTCCGGCAGCGTCTTCAGCTCATTCTGGGTTTTTAAAAACAACCAATCAGCCTGCAGGAGCTGCTGCCCCACCCACTTTTACAGTGACCATTAAAAACATGTTAACATGCTAACAACATGTTTACACACTAAGGACATGTTCAACACACTAAGAACACATTACAGTAATGCATTAACATTTTAACATGTTAACAAGATGTTTTCATGCTAAGGAAATGTTGAACATGCTTAACACATTAAGAACATGTTAACATGCCAAGAACATGTTAAGATATTAAGAACAAACGGACACACTTAGAACATGTTAATATGCTAAGAACATGTTTAAACACTAATAACATGTTCAACATGCTAAGAATGTGCTAACACATTAATAGGCTGTTAAAATGCTTAGAACATGTTAACATGCTACCAACTTGTTTAAAACTCTTTGAACATGTTCAACGCACTAAGAACATGTTAAGTTACGCACTAACATTTAAACATGTTAAATTTTTTATGTGCTAAGAACATGTTCAACATGTTAAGAACTTTTTAACATGCTTAGAACATATTAACATATTAAGAACATGTTAACATGCTAAAACATGTCAATATGCCAAGAACATGTTAAAACATTAAAAACATATCGACACACTTATAACATGTTAACATGCTACGAACATGTTCACATGCTAAGAACACCTTACCTTATAATGTTTTTGCTACTTTTTCTTTTGTTTATTGTTTAATGTATTTGTATCATTGCTGTTCATTGTTCTTTAGTTTGTAGCAGGTCGCTTTCGTAAATGAGCCCTCGAGGCTCAATAAAATTTACCTGACTAAAAATAAATGAAAGATGTACACTCGGAGATTAAAAACAAAGAAAAAACTTCCCGTCGTCCAGTCTGTCAGGGGGGGACACAGCTGACTCTAGTGGGGGGGCAATGTCTCTCAATGCCCGCCCATGCCGCCGGGCCTGTAATCACGTCCTGTCTTGGTTGTGTATATAAGTCTGTCGGTGAGTCTTGCCCTTTGTTGCATCATTGTTAAGTATTGCCTTGTCCTGTCCAGATCCTGTCTTGGTCCCGTCCTGATTATCTCCCATTGTAAGTTTATGCTGCCATGTCAGCTCTTTAATTTATTATTATTAAAAGTATTTATTTCCGAGTCGCTGCCTGCAAATATTGGGTTCGCTTCTGTCCTGCCTGAAAACCCTGACAGTACGACGCGACCACACCAGAACCCAGCCGGCAGAGGTCTTCTCAGACTTACTAACCNNNGCTAAGAATGTGTTAACACATTAATAACATGTCAAAATGCTTAGAACATGTTAACATGCTACCAACCTGTTTAAAACACTTTGGGATCTGTTACTGATGTAAAGTGCGTTATAAATAAAAGTTATTATTATTAAAACGCTATGAACGTTTAAAGTGTTAAGAACATGTTAACGCATTAACATTTTAACATAGCAAGACGTTTACCTGCTAAGAACATGTTCATCATGCTAAGAACTTAACCTATTAAAACATGTTAACATGCTTACAACATATTAAGCTCCACTGACATGTTCTTTTAACTTTTCAAAAAATGGCACAACATATATAAATATTAAGATAGACCTCTGACCGTTTTTGCTAAAATAATGTTAAATGAATGAAAATTTCTCTCAAAATAGTTTAAAATTAGCGCCGTTTTTTTAGACCGTAAATCCGGATCTTCCGGTCACGTGTCAGCATTCCCGTTTCTGACGTCACGTCCGATACTGAACTCTGCTCAAACGACAAAAATATAGACGCATCCGTCGAATTTAGCCATTTAAAACTACATTATAGCGAAGCCAAATCGCTATAATGTAGTTTTAAATGGCTAAATTCGACGGATGCGTCTATACTTTTGTCGTTTGAGCAGAGTTCAGTATCGGACGTGACGTCAGAAACGGGAATGCTGACACGTGACCGGAAGATCCGGATTTACGGTCTAAAAAAACGGCGCTAATTTTAAACTATTTTGAGAGAAATTTTCATTCATTTAACATTATTTTAGCAAAAACGGTCAGAGGTCTATCTTAATATTTATATATGTTGTGCCATTTTTTGAAAAGTTAAAAGAACATGTCAGTGGAGCTTTAAGCACATGTTACTATGACAAGAACATGTTAACATATTAAGAACATGTTCCAATGCTAAGAACAATGAAACCCCCAACAAGCTGCTCACCAAATACAGTACAAAGTGTGGACATGAGTTTATTTAGGATGTGATTTACTTTATGAGATTCTTCCTCCACAAAGCCTCCTGATCCGACAGGCCACGCCCCCGACATGCCGCCTGAACAATTCCGTCATGAACTAAGACACAAGATCCAGAGGTGCCTCACAGCTGGCAGCTCAGCAAACATCTGGAGCGTGTTTAAAATCCAGAAAAGTGCTGATTGGAACGAAGCTATAGATCCTGATGTTGTGACGACAGCTGAGAAGCACCGTCTGAGGTTATCATTATTATTATTAATAATAATAATAATAATGATGATGATAACTGTAGCAATAATAATATTCATTCTATGATACAATAAAAACGTCCTCCTTCATATTCCAGTGACACGCTGCTGCTATTATACAAAGACGCCCGCTGGGATTCTCTGTCAGTTCAACCAACATTCAGAAGATTGATGGAGTGGGAGGGGACTAATGAAGCTCCTCCCACTCCATTTAAACAGGAAATCTGTGCAAAGGTAAGAGTTTAACAAACTTCTGAAAGCCCCAGCTCATACTGCTAACTTACACACAGATTTCAAAAACAAGTTTTATTCTTTTTTGTTGTTTTTAAAACAAAACAAAACAAAAACAGTAAAACGTTAAAATTTAAATAAATAAATGATTTTGGTTGATTGAAATTTTACGTAAAATGTGACTGCTGACATTCTGATGGTTGGTGTTTTCCCAGCCAGGGCGTGGCTATGACATGTCGTGATGTAACGTGTAGCTGAGCTCTTTAGTCTCATATTTGCTGTACAAATTATGAAATATGTGTACATCCTCCCACAATAAATAGAATCCATCATAAAAATAAATTAACAAAAAATTCAAAAATAAATAGCCCACCTGTGGAGGATGTTCCAAACTCAGAATGCTTCCCAGTGTTCCAGGAACTAGACTGTTTTGTTGCTGAGCATTCAGAGGATGGACGTGATGTTTCTGCTGCAGTGGAAAGCCGTCCCATAACTCATCTGAATATGGATTAAATCAAATCAAACTCATTTCTAACATTTATTAGTTTTCTTTGATCACCTGAAGCTCATGTAGCTCCTCTGTCTTCGTCAAAAATATAAAAAAAACACGGAGCTGAAATTGAGGAAACTGACACTGAATTTGTGTTGACGTCAGAGGAAAGGGACATGTTTTAAAGTGAAGTTCTGTGTAAAGATGTCCAGACCTTGGGTGTGAAGTTATCGGACCTTCTGGATGCAGCGGGAGTTCTGAGGACGACGTGGTCTTTGTTTCCTGAGCTCGAATCTAAAAACTGAAAAAGCTCCAGGTCACGTTTAGAATAAAAGTTTAATTTTCACTGGACTGACGATGTAAACTGCTGTTAGCTCGTCTGCCTGGTCAGAGTCACCAAGGTCATTCAGAGAGCCATCTACAGCAGGTAAGATGTTACTTTAGTACACCTTTACACAGAACGTTACTTTAAAATGGCCGGCATGTCCCTTTAAATGTAAAAATCAAGATGTGAATGTGACCTTGGTCTCAAATGGAAATCAAGCTGTGGACTTTCTTCTTCGCGGATCTTTCCCTCCTCTGTTGGTTTGATGGATGACAGCGCCTCCATCTTTTCCTCCCTCTCAGTATTCCAGCTGCACCTCCTCCTCCTCTCACTTTAATATTCCAGATGTTTACACCTTGTTTTGGTTCTGTTTCACGCTGTGTATTTTTCCTGCTCCTCGTCACGGCGACAGTCATAAAAGGTTCAATTGAACAGTTTTATTCAAATAAAAAGAAACGGAGGTTCTGATGCGACCCATCTTCTGAGCTGCAGATCAGATCAGTGATTTAACGGCCGACTTTCCACTGCGGCAGCGTGAAGACACGGTGGGTGAACAGTGGTTCTGGTCCGTAGTGGCTTCCCTCCCGCGTTCAGAGTGAAGTAAAAAAAGGCAGTCTTTATCAGAACCCTTCCTCCTCTTCCTCACAAGTCCTTTTGGCCCCAAAGGTTTCAATGACAGTGGAACATCAGAGAAAAGAAACAAAGGTGCTTTGTAGCTTGATGGCATCAGCGAGAGCCAGAAGAGACGAGTCCTGTGGTAAAACACGTTCACAGCAAACATCTGGCTGCAGCTGCTTCCTGGGTTCTACTGAACAAACTGGACAACACGTTCACAGCAAACATCTGGCTGCAGCTGCTTCCTGGGTTCTACTGAACAAACTGGACATTTCATCAAAGTTGATCCAGATTCAACAAACTTGCTGTTCAGGAGGTGAAGACAGATGTTCTCACGTGTTTCAGATTTATAAACGACGGGATGATCAAACTAAAAGTTAGTCAACAATAAAACTGTTGCAGCCAATTTGTTAAGATTTAAATCAGATTTGTGATATTTGTATGATTCACATGTACGTCTTTAAGTATTAAAGAACAAAAGCTGTGTTTTAACACAGAAACACCTTCAGCTTTTAGCTTTAATGCAACATAAATCACTTGTAAAGACTTCCATGAGTCAAAGTTCATAAACCTGAGTGTCATCTGCATAACTGTGACCCCACAAACTGCATTTCCTCTGAAATGAAGCTTAATGAGAGCAGAATGGTATGGAACCAAACACAGAACCCTGAGGGACTCCAGGTGGATACAGTAGTACCTGAGTGAGTGGCTGTCTCCAACATGACCTCTAAAATATTGAAATCTGTCACGAGTGGGTTTAGTTTGTGCCCCGGTCCTCACAGAGACAGAAGTCCACACACAGAGGACGCTCCTGTCTCCGCTTCCTGTGAGACAACGTGGACGTCAGGTCCACATGAACCACCTCTGCTGACTAGAACTTTTTAACCAAACGGAACCGGTCAAACCCAAAGAACCTCCTTCTATTTAAAGTCTAGAAGCGTTTCCAGAGCCGGAGGTTGAACATCTGGACCAGAACCTGGTGTTAAGTTGAAGAAGCAGAACTAAAACCAGCTGCAGGAAGTGAAGGTGTTCTACCACAGAACCGAGACGTGTCCGGATCAGCTGAGGGGAGAACCGGGTCAGAAGAGCAGGCTCGGTTCTGCCACCGGGGCCAAACAGCACTGTTGTGGTTCTGGACCTCAAACTTTCATCCAGAACAACAATCAGACCCTGAAAGATCCAAACGGGCCTCACTCCTGTTCTGATTGTAAAAAGTATGAGAGAGGCCCGTTGGTTCTGAAGAGTGCCGGGTCCGACTGGTTCCGGTGTCGTCCTCTGGCTCTGCTGGTCTTCACACGAGTTCAGATCTTTAAAAACACAAACGTCAACATTTTCACTTTCTTCTCTTTGAACTTGATCAACTTTTTTTTGTTTCTGGTTCTGTTTGCGGTTCTGGACAGGTCCACTGAACGTCCGGTCCAGTTCAACCTTGAGTTCTGGTTCTGGACAGGTCCACTGAACGTCCGGTCCAGTTCAACCTTGAGTTCTGGTTCTGGTTCTGGACAGGTCCACTGAACGTCCGGTCCAGTTCAACCTTGAGTTCTGGTTCTGGTTCTGGACAGGTCCACTGAACGTCCGGTCCAGTTCAACCTTGAGTTCTGGTTCTGGTTGTTCTTCATCCAGCTCTGGAGAGAGCCGGTCCAGTTTCTACATCGCATTAAAGTTCTGCACAGTACCGGCCCGGCCCGGTCCTGTTAATATGGCGCTGTGAAGCTTGGCTGGATGTGGGTCGGTTCTTTAGACAAAGACCAGCTTCCAGGTTCTTCTGGTCTTGAAATGGGTCTGGACCCGTGCAGGTTCTGAAGCGCTTCAAATATGTACAGAGCTGGAATGTATTCAAAGAAAGTTCTGGAAGAGTCCAGGTTCTGGAGGGTTCTGCGGTCCTCGTGGTCAGAACAGAGCAGAGTCCTCCAGAGAGACGGGACGGACCGAGGACAGCAGGAACCAAATGAGACACATTAATGTGGACAGGGTTAGAGACAGGGACAAGTTCATGGACACAGGAAGTGTCGGTCAGTAGACATCGTCCTCAGACTGTCTTCAGGTTGTCCTCAGACAGTCCTCAGACTGTCCTCAGACTGTCCTCAGACTGTCCTCAGGTTGTCCTCAGACTGTCCTCAGGTTGTCCTCAGACTGTCCTCAGACTGTCCTCAGACTGTCCTCAGACTGTCCTCAGACTGTCCTCAGACTGTCCTCAGGTTGTCCTCAGGTTGTCCTCAGACTGTCCTCAGACTGTCCTCAGACTGTCCTCAGGTTGTCCTCAGACTGTCCTCAGACTGTCCTCAGACTGTCCTCAGACTGTCCTCAGACTGTCCTCAGACTGTCCTCAGACTGTCCTCAGGTTGTCCTCAGACTGTCCTCAGACTGTCCTCAGACTGTCCTCAGACTGTCCTCAGACTGTCCTCAGGTTGTCCTCAGACTGTCCTCAGGTTGTCCTCAGACTGTCCTCAGGTTGTCCTCAGACTGTCCTCAGGTTGTCCTCAGACTGTCCTCAGGTTGTCCTCAGACTGTCCTCAGGTTGTCCTCAGACTGTCCTCAGACTGTCCTCAGGTTGTCCTCAGACTGTCCTCAGGTTGTCCTCAGACTGTCCTCAGACTGTCCTCAGGTTGTCCTCAGACTGTCCTCAGGTTGTCCTCAGACTGTCCTCAGGTTGTCCTCAGGTTGTCCTCAGACTGTCCTCAGGTTGTCCTCAGACTGTCCTCAGGTTGTCCTCAGGTTGTCCTCAGACTGTCCTCAGGTTGTCCTCAGACTGTCCTCAGGTTGTCCTCAGACTGTCCTCAGACTGTCCTCAGGTTGTCCTCAGACTGTCCTCAGGTTGTCCTCAGGTTGTCCTCAGACTGTCCTCAGGTTGTCCTCAGACTGTCCTCAGGTTGTCCTCAGACTGTCCTCAGACTGTCCTCAGGTTGTCCTCAGACTGTCCTCAGACTGTCCTCAGGTTGTCCTCAGACTGTCCTCAGGTTGTCCTCAGACTGTCCTCAGGTTGTCCTCAGACTGTCCTCAGACTGTCCTCAGGTTGTCCTCAGACTGTCCTCAGGTTGTCCTCAGACTGTCCTCAGACTGTCCTCAGGTTGTCCTCAGACTGTCCTCAGATTGTCCTCAGGTTGTCCTCAGACTGTCCTCAGGTTGTCCTCAGATTGTCCTCAGACTGTCCTCAGGTTGTCCTCAGGGTGTCCTCAGGTTGTCCTCAGACTGTCCTCAGATTGTCCTCAGGGTGTCCTCAGACTGTCCTCAGGGTGTCCTCAGACTGTCCTCAGGTTGTCCTCAGACTGTCCTCAGGGTGTCCTCAGACTGTCCTCAGGTAAAGACTGATTGTCTGGAGGAAAAAACTTTGAGGTTCATTAAAAGTACAAAAAGACATTCTGGACCCAGGTTGTCCAAATCCTCCTGGATTAAAGACCAGAACCCAACTTCATGTCCAGTCCTCAGTCCTCCAGTCCTCAGTCCTCCAGTCCTTAGTCCCGAGGCTTCAGGGACCTCCTCCTCCTCTGTCTCTATAAAGCTTCAGAACTTCCCAAACCGAAGGATCCAGGTCCAACTGGTCCGGATCTGTCCAGACTACAGATCCAGGTGAAGACCAGAGTGAGTGGGGACATCAGAAACTGGACCTGCAGACAAACCGGGTCAGAGAAGAACTTTCACAGTGCAGTTGACCTGTTTGGTGAAACTCTGGGCTGATTTCAGAACCACAGTTCTGTCCAACGCTGAAGTCCTGCTGTGAGGACACTGTCCCAGCCCAGAGTCCACCACAAGGAGGCAGCCGGGTCTGGACCAGACCATGGACTGGTTCCTGTTAAGACACGTCTGATGCTCCGCCAAGCCCAGACCTCCTCCACCCCCGCCCCCGTCAGTCCACCTGTCCATTTGTCCACCTGTCCGTGTCCTCTCAGCTGCTCCCAGACATCAGGTTGACGGCCTGGTCCAGTTTGTGTCTCAGTTTGTGTTTGCGACAGTACCCGTCCCGGTCCAGAGCGGTCAGGATCTGCAGCCAGAGACACAGAAACATGTCAAGACCAGCACAGGACATCCCAGAGGGGGACAACACAGACAGGGACGTCCCAGAGGGGGACAACACAGACAGGGACATCCCAGAGGGGGACAACACAGACAGGGACGTCCCAGAGGGGGACAACACAGACAGGGACATCCCAGAGGGGGACAACACAGACAGGGACATCCCAGAGGGGGACAACACAGACAGGGACATCCCAGAGGGGGACAACACAGACAGGGACATCCCAGAGGGGGACAACACAGACAGGGACATCCCAGAGGGGGACAACACAGACAGGGACGTCCCAGAGGGGGACAACACAGACAGGGACATCCCAGAGGGGGACAACACAGACAGGGACGTCCCAGAGGGGGACAACACAGACAGGGACATCCCAGAGGGGGACAACACAGACAGGGACATCCCAGAGGGGGACAACACAGACAGGGACGTCCCAGAGGGGGACAACACAGACAGGGACATCCCAGAGGGGGACAACACAGACAGGGACATCCCAGAGGGGGACAACACAGACAGGGACATCCCAGAGGGGGACAACACAGACAGGGACATCCCAGAGGGGGACAACACAGACAGGGACATCCCAGAGGGGGACAACACAGACAGGGACATCCCAGAGGGGGACAACACAGACAGGGACGTCCCAGAGGGGGACAACACAGACAGGGACATCCCAGAGGGGGACAACACAGACAGGGACGTCCCAGAGGGGGACAACACAGACAGGGACATCCCAGAGGGGGACAACACAGACAGGGACATCCCAGAGGGGGACAACACAGACAGGGACGTCCCAGAGGGGGACAACACAGACAGGGACATCCCAGAGGGGGACAACACAGACAGGGACATCCCAGAGGGGGACAACACAGACAGGGACATCCCAGAGGGGTCCTCCAGGATCGAAAGTCTAAAGCCTCGGATATAGTCGCGCTTTGGTCCGCAAGCTAGAGCGCGCGTGCTGCGCGCGCACTGTGCATGCGTTTATAGTGTGGCACGGCAGCGCATGGCAAAGTGCTGTTCTTTTACTGACCAGCAGGTGGCAGTACCCTCTAAAACCTGTGCATATGTTGCAAGAAAGGGTGTAGAAGAAGAAATCTACCGTAGAAGAAGAACTGTTTGAAATCACACAACAAAAACAAATGGCTTTCCGCTCGCTCGGGGAATTTAATACATTTGAATCACATAAAAAACATTCCTCCATGCGTCGCGACGCCGTTTCCACGACCACAGCGGCGCAGACAGCTGCAGGCTCTGGCGTGAAGGCTGTCGGTGAGGTCCCTACCCGACCTGTCAATCAATTCGGCGCGCGCGCTAGGCTTGCGGAGCTTCAAAATCTGGGAGGTGCACGACCACGCGCGAAACCAACGCACTGGCCAAAGCGCGGGGGCTTCGCGATTGCGTCAACTATATCCCAGGCTTAAGAATTAATCCACATAAGCTCTGAAACAACAAAACGACTAGAAATGGACTGAGACTATAGACCTGGACTGAGACTGTAGACCTGGACTCAGACTATAGACCTGGACTCAGACTATAGACCTGGACTCAGACTATAGACCTGGACTCAGACTATAGACCTGGACTGAGACTGAAGATCTGGACTGAGACTGTAGACCTGGACTGAGACTATAGACCTGGACTCAGACTATAGACCTGGACTCAGACTATAGACCTGGACTGAGACTGTAGACCTGGACTGAGACTGTAGACCTGGACTGAGACTATAGACCTGGACTCAGACTATAGACCTGGACTCAGACTATAGACCTGGACTCAGACTATAGACCTGGACTGAGACTGAAGACCTGGACTGAGACTGTAGACCTGGACTGAGACTGTAGACCTGGACTGAGACTATAGACCTGGACTCAGACTATAGACCTGGACTCAGACTATAGACCTGGACTCAGACTATAGACCTGGACTCAGACTATAGACCTGGACTCAGACTATAGACCTGGACTCAGACTATAGACCTGGACTGAGACTGAAGATCTGGACTGAGACTGAAGATCTGGACTGAGACTGTAGACCTGGACTGAGACTATAGACCTGGACTCAGACTATAGACCTGGACTCAGACTATAGACCTGGACTGAGACTGTAGACCTGGACTGAGATTGTAGACCTGGACTGAGACTATAGACCTGGACTGAGACTGTAGACCTGGACTGAGACTGTAGACCTGGATGGAGACTGTAGACCTGGACTCAGACTATAGACCTGGACTCAGACTATAGACCTGGACTCAGACTATAGACCTGGACTGAGACTATAGACCTGGACTGAGACTATAGACCTGGACTGAGACTATAGACCTGGACTGAGACTATAGATCTGGACTGAGACTATAGACCTGGACTCAGACTATGGACCTGGACTGAGACTATAGACCTGGACTGAGACTATAGACCTGGACTGAGACTGTAGACCTGGACTTAGACTGTAGATCTGGACAGAGACTATAGACCTGGACTGAGACTGTAGATCTGGACTGAGACTGTAGACCTGGACTGAGACTATAGACCTGGACTGAGACTGTAGACCTGGACTGAGACTATAGACCTGGACTGAGACTATAGACCTGGACTGAGACTATAGACCTGGACTCAGACTATAGATCTGGACTCAGACTATAGACCTGGACTCAGACTATAGACCTGGACTGAGACTATAGACCTGGACTGAGACTATAGACCTGGACTTAGACTGAAGATCTGGACTGAGACTATAGACCTGGACTGAGACTATAGACCTGGACTGAGACTGTAGATCTGGACTGAGACTATAGATCTGGACTGAGACTGTAGACCTGGACTGAGATAGACCTGGACTGAGACTATAGACCTGGACTGAGACTGTAGACCTGGACTGAGACTATAGACCTGGACTGAGACTATAGATCTGGACTGAGACTATAGACCTGGACTGAGACTATAGACCTGGACTGAGACTGTAGACCTGGACTGAGACTGTAGACCTGGACTGAGACTATAGACCTGGACTGAGACTATAGACCTGGACTGAGACTATAGATCTGGACTGAGACTATAGACCTGGACTGAGACTATAGACCTGGACTGAGACTGTAGACCTGGACTGAGACTATAGACCTGGACTGAGACTATAGACCTGGACTGAGACTGTAGACCTGGACTGAGACTGTAGATCTGGACTGAGACTATAGACCTGGACTGAGACTGAAGATCTGGACTGAGACTGAAGACTGGACTGAGACTGTAGACCTGGACTGAGACTGTAGACCTGGACTGAGACTGTAGACCTGGACTGAGACTATAGACCTGGACTGAGACTGTAGACCTGGACTGAGACTATAGACCTGGACTGAGACTGTAGACCTGGACTGAGACTGTAGACCTGGACTGAGACTATAGACCTGGACTGAGACTGTAGACCTGGACTGAGACTGTAGACCTGGACAGAGACTTTAGACCTGGACTGAGACTGAAGATCTGGACTGAGACTGTAGACCTGGACTGAGACTGAAGACCTGGACTGAGACTGTAGACCTGGACTGAGACTGAAGATCTGGACTCAGACTATAGACCTGGACTTAGACTGAAGATCTGGACTGAGACTATAGACCTGGACAGAGACTTTAGACCTGGACTGAGACTGAAGATCTGGACTGAGACTGTAGACCTGGACTGAGACTGTAGACCTGGACTGAGACTGAAGATCTGGACTCAGACTATAGACCTGGACTCAGACTATAGACCTGGACTTAGACTGAAGATCTGGACTGAGACTATAGACCTGGACAGAGACTATAGACCTGGACTGAGACTGTAGACCTGGACTGAGACTGTAGACCTGGACTGAGACTGAAGATCTGGACTCAGACTATAGACCTGGACTCAGACTATAGACCTGGACTTAGACTGAAGATCTGGACTGAGACTATAGACCTGGACAGAGACTATAGACCTGGACAGAGACTATAGACCTGGACTGAGACTATAGACCTGGACTGAGACTGTAGACCTGGACTGAGACTGTAGACCTGGACTGAGACTGTAGACCTGGACTGAGACTGAAGATCTGGACTCAGACTATAGACCTGGACTCAGACTATAGACCTGGACTTAGACTGAAGATCTGGACTGAGACTATAGACCTGGACAGAGACTATAGACCTGGACAGAGACTATAGACCTGGACTGAGACTGAAGATCTGGACTGAGACTATAGATCTGGACTGAGACTGTAGACCTGGACTGAGACTATAGACCTGGACTGAGACTGTAGACCTGGACTGAGACTGTAGACCTGGACTGAGACTGAAGATCTGGACTCAGACTATAGACCTGGACTCAGACTATAGACCTGGACTTAGACTGAAGATCTGGACTCAGACTATAGACCTGGACTGAGACTGAAGATCTGGACTGAGACTATAGACCTGGACAGAGACTATAGACCTGGACTGAGACTATAGACCTGGACTGAGACTGAAGATCTGGACTGAGACTATAGATCTGGACTGAGACTGAAGATCTGGACTGAGACTGTAGATCTGGACTGAGACTGTAGACCTGGACTGAGACTGTAGACCTGGACTGAGACTGAAGATCTGGACTCAGACTATAGACCTGGACTCAGACTATAGACCTGGACTGAGACTGAAGATCTGGACTGAGACTATAGACCTGGACAGAGACTATAGACCTGGACAGAGACTATAGACCTGGACTGAGACTGAAGATCTGGACTGAGACTATAGATCTGGACTGAGACTATAGACCTGGACAGAGACTATAGACCTGGACTGAGACTGAAGATCTGGACTGAGACTATAGACCTGGACAGAGACTATAGACCTGGACTGAGACTGAAGATCTGGACTCAGACTATAGACCTGGACTGAGACTGAAGATCTGGACTGAGACTATAGACCTGGACAGAGACTATAGACCTGGACTGAGACTGTAGATCTGGACTGAGACTGTAGACCTGGACTGAGACTGTAGACCTGGACTGAGACTGAAGATCTGGACTCAGACTATAGACCTGGACTCAGACTATAGACCTGGACTGAGACTGAAGATCTGGACTGAGACTATAGACCTGGACAGAGACTATAGACCTGGACAGAGACTATAGACCTGGACTGAGACTGAAGATCTGGACTGAGACTATAGATCTGGACTGAGACTGTAGACCTGGACTGAGACTGTAGACCTGGACTGAGACTATAGACCTGGACTGAGACTATAGACCTGGACTGAGACTATAGACCTGGACTGAGACTATAGATCTGGACAGAGACTATAGACCTGGACAGAGACTATAGACCTGGACTTAGACTGAAGATCTGGACTGAGACTATAGACCTGGACTGAGACTGTAGACCTGGACAGAGACTTTAGACCTGGACTGAGACTGAAGATCTGGACTGAGACTGTAGACCTGGACTGAGACTGTAGACCTGGACTGAGACTGTAGACCTGGACTGAGACTATAGACCTGGACTGAGACTGTAGACCTGGACTGAGACTGTAGACCTGGACTGAGACTGTAGACCTGGACTGAGACAGTAGACCTGGACAGAGACTTTAGACCTGGACTGAGACTGAAGATCTGGACTGAGACTGTAGACCTGGACTGAGACTGTAGACCTGGACTGAGACTATAGACCTGGACTGAGACTGTAGACCTGGACTGAGACTGTAGACCTGGACTGAGACTGAAGATCTGGACTCAGACTATAGACCTGGACTGAGACTGAAGATCTGGACTGAGACTATAGACCTGGACAGAGACTATAGACCTGGACTGAGACTATAGACCTGGACTGAGACTATAGACCTGGACTGAGACTGTAGATCTGGACTGAGACTATAGACCTGGACTGAGACTGTAGACCTGGACTGAGACTATAGATCTGGACTGAGACTATAGACCTGGACTGAGACTATAGACCTGGACTGAGACTATAGACCTGGACTGAGACTATAGACCTGGACTGAGACTATAGACCTGGACTGAGACTGTAGACCTGGACTGAGACTATAGACCTGGACTGAGACTGTAGACCTGGACTGAGACTGTAGACCTGGACTGAGACTGTAGACCTGGACTGAGACTATAGACCTGGACTGAGACTGTAGACCTGGACTGAGACTGTAGACCTGGACTGAGACTGTAGACCTGGACTGAGACTGTAGACCTGGACTGAGACTGTAGACCTGGACTGAGACTGTAGACCTGGACTGAGACTGTAGACCTGGACTGAGACTGTAGACCTGGACTGAGACTGTAGACCTGGACTGAGACTGTAGACCTGGACTGAGACTGTAGACCTGGACTGAGACTGTAGACCTGGACTGAGACTGTAGACCTGGACAGAGACTTAGACCTGGACTGAGACTGAAGATCTGGACTGAGACTGTAGACCTGGACTGAGACTGTAGACCTGGACTGAGACTATAGACCTGGACTGAGACTGTAGACCTGGACTGAGACTGTAGACCTGGACTGAGACTGAAGATCTGGACTCAGACTATAGACCTGGACTGAGACTGAAGATCTGGACTGAGACTATAGACCTGGACAGAGACTATAGACCTGGACTGAGACTATAGACCTGGACTGAGACTATAGACCTGGACTGAGACTGTAGATCTGGACTGAGACTATAGACCTGGACTGAGACTGTAGACCTGGACTGAGACTGTAGATCTGGACTGAGACTATAGACCTGGACTGAGACTATAGACCTGGACTGAGACTATAGACCTGGACTGAGCCTATAGACCTGGACTGAGACTATAGACCTAGACTGAGACTGTAGATCTGGACTGAGACTGTAGACCTGGACTGAGACTGTAGACCTGGACTGAGACTGTAGACCTGGACTGAGACTGTAGACCTGGACTGAGACTATAGACCTGGACTGAGACTGTAGACCTGGACTGAGACTGTAGACCTGGACTGAGACTATAGACCTGGACTGAGACTATAGACCTGGTCTGAGACTATAGACCTGGACTCAGACTATAGACCTGGACCCAGACTGTAGACCTGGACCCAGACTGTAGACCTGGACCCAGACTGAAGACCTGGACCAACAACCATAGGACCAGCAGTCAATCAGAAACAAGATGGCCGCCCTCACCTCCTCCTTGTACTTGTTGATGTAGAAGTAGAGCTCGTTGAGTGCACTCAGGGTGTTAAACTCGTTGCCATGGAGACGGGACTGTTCCACCAGGTAGGCGTCCATGTCTTGATCACTGATACTGGGCATCTTTGAGATGTCCCGGTAGTACCTGAAGGACAGGACCGGTCAAACAGGAGGACAAGACAGGAGGACAGGGCAAGAGGACAGGAGGACCGGAAATGATTCATGTTTGTGGGCAGGGCTTGATGAGACCACTAAAACTGACCAATCAGAGCAGATCGGATGTTTTTTTATTTTCAGAAGCATAAGAACGGTTGAATTAAAAAGTTTAATCTAAAAGCTCTTTCATAAAGTCTCCTCCGCTGATACTTTTACAAACATCAGTATGAATAATGTATACTAATGTAACATAATAACCTACCGTAATAGAATAACTTAAAGGGATTGTGACATGATGTTGGAAATTTGCATTTTTTTCACAACATATATATCTTATATCATTCAGCTCTGTTCATTTTTGCAAAATAAATTATAAATATATTAAATTTCATTACAATTTATGGTAATTTTTTCGCTGGGATACGCCCTTAGAAATCCGAGATTTTTCGCAAACGTCACCGTGACGTGCCCGTGGGGAGGCGCTGCCCCAACGCGCATGTAAATATATGTAAATATCAATGGCGGAGCATGTCGAGTGCAGCATTTCTAGTGTTGATCTATGCGATTTGTCTTCAGTTTTGGAAGTTCTGTTAGTTCTGGTGATTCCAGTAAGATTCAGAAGACTTTTAAAAACAGATTCTATTCCTACTATTTTTAAAAGAAAGTCCCCCAGCTACCACATCTAAACAACGCAGGAAAGCTACCATCGGAAAAGAGTAAGTCTTTGTGTAAACATAATCGGAGGTGTGTAGTGTTTTAGATGATAAACTATATATTTAACGTGAGCTCATGTTGTTTTACTTTATATACTGTGAGTGTATAAAGCCAATTATCACGGAGGATTCTTCATGTGCGATGCTAAAAAAAATTAGCCGACAGAAAATCTTTAGCAAAAACAGGTTGCTTGTTATGTATTTTTAAATGATGTCTGCACGATCAAGTAACATCAGTACGTTTTTTTATTCCGTGAGGGTTTATTAATGAGAGTTTTGGATGATTTACTGTCTTAAAATGACAGATCTCAGACGCGATCGGGCGTAGCTTTTAGCTTAGCACAACAACAAAGAGAAGCCACATGGCTATCCTCACTTAGCTACGATGGATGAAATAAACCGTGTCTAAATCACTTTTCCATTGATCGAGTGTCCAATAACTGTATTTGATGAATAATAACCCTTCGATTGCTTTAATACATTAAAGTACTAACAATAATTTCTGTTTATTCGATGCTAAGAATGATGAACCCATATGAACCTCCCGCACGTTTTTTCAAAGCTGCATTGTGTATTAAAAAGTTTTCCATTGATAGAGCATAAAATAAAATGATTAGAGCGATCAATGGAAAAGTGATTTAGACACGGTTTATTTCATAAACAGTTGCTAAGTGGGGTTAGCTTCGTGATGTGGGTCTTTGTTGTTGTGCTAACGCTAAGCTAACAGCAAGGCCCGGTCGCGTTTGAGATTTATAATTTTAAGACAGTAAATCATCCAAAACTCTCATTAATAAACCCTCCATGAATAAAAAAAAATTACAGATGTTGCCTGATCGGCAGTAAGATGGTCGCTGCAGACATAGATTCTTTAGTAGGACACCATCGGTCCCTCTTCTCTGTACTTGTCCATTATAGGTGAAGTTTCTCATCTTTTGGGAATTTGTGAAGGCTCACTTGTTCACTGCTGATATTAGAACACCCAAATGCGCTACAA
>JBBPBX010067666.1:0-19344 GCA_038048925.1 Garcialebias charrua | reverse complement strand
AGTGTCGCTTCTGCAGGAGCAAACGCCAAACATGTTTGAAGAAACAGAACCGGTTCTGATGCTTCTACAGCCAGATGTCTGCTTTAAGCCTATCAGGTCAGCGGGTTCGGATGTTGTCAGTCCATTTCATGGGCGCTATCAACTGTTATCATCCCCATATGTAGTGGCGAAACTGTCCAATCTACCTCCTAGCATGTTTAACAGAACGTTATCAGCGTTATAATCGCTGTGAGTAGGCAGCGTGTTTCCATGAACCTGGAAGTGTAGCGTTTTTGTTTTTTTCAGCTTATGTAACGGTTTTCCTCAACTTAACCTTAAACCTGACCCAGAGGACCAACCCTAAACCGAACCAAGACCCTAAACCTAACCCAAGACCCTTTACTATAAACTTTAACACGTAGCTAAAGAGGGAGCCTGCTGTCATCGCTTGTAATGGTGACAACGTACCTTTAAACCTCCTAAGAGGTACAGGAGGGGCAATCTGACCGCTACGTATGGGGATGATAATAATTGATAAGGGCCATTTAATGGTTGATAACATCCGAAGCGGGTGATAAGGTCACATGAATAGACTTTATTGCAGCTGGCTACTGTGAACACTTGTTAACCGACCTGTCGGACCGGGAACATGGAGCCAATCGTTTGCACAGAGCTGAACTTGGGCCAGTTGGTCAGTTCAATTGGTTCCAGCAGGAACTGGCGCCCCCTATAGGTACTGTGTTCACACAACACCCAGCTGCACAGCAGAAGAAGCACACACACTGTTACACACACTGTTACGCACACACACGCACACACACACACACACACACACACAGACCAGCCGCTGTGGACCCTGACGGACAGGACGTGGTTGTTGAAGCCCTCCTGGAGCAGACTGATGACCTCAGACTCAGAGGTCATCTCTCGACCCTCCAGACCTTCCAGGCTGAACAGAGAGATGGAGGGAACCGAGAACATCTGCACACAAAGATGAAAGTTGAGAACAAGCCAGAGCCCAGAGTGTTGGAGTGTGGAGCTTCCTCACCAGGGGAACCAGCTTCACAGAGCCAATGGAGCAGCTGGACGGGCAGCCCATACTGGGTAAACTGGGGTAATCATCTTCATACAGGACATGCATGTTACCAGAGAACTGTTTGCTCTCATACAGAACCCAGCTGGAACACAGAACATCGTTCAGGCACCAGCACGAGTTTCTCATTAAAACACACGGTCAGACACACTTCCATGTTCTCACCTTCCTCTCACCACTCGACACGACTTGGTGATGAACCTGTCCGACAGCTCAGCCTGGTTCTGGTAAAAGGCCAGTTGTTCTCCCTGGAAGTCAGGCTCAGAGTACACAATGATCTGACAGAGACAGAGTTATCTTTAGTTTACCTCTGAAGAACAGAAAACTCCAATTCATCCTTTAAATACATCTTTATTTCAAACATATATCAATCAGGCTCGCAAACTGTCCAGGTGTCCCCCGCCTCTATTCTCTATTGTGTCCAATAGTCTACAGTGACTATTGGACATGGGCACCAGTGACCCGACCCAGAAAGGAAGAAGCTGCTAAAGATAATAGGGCTGGGCAATATCTCAATATTTTTAAAATATAGAGATTTTTTTTGCAATATAAGTTGAGACTATCTTCATATAAACTATATAGTTTTATACTTGGAAATCCTGCCGTCTGTTTCTCCCAGGTGGCGCCCCTCCTCCTACACACACAGCCCTCTGCTGCACTCCCCCTCCATTTCCTGCTTCTCCAGTGTGAGCGGGCAGAAGATGTTTAGTGAACACAGCAGCTAGCGTGTGTGAAGCTAATGCTCCGTCAGATCTGATTCCTAATAAACTATGGTTCAGAGTTAATTTAGCCGTGCTGTGTGCCTTTTTAGAGGAACACAGAGAGGAAGCACAACATTAATAAATCAGCAGTTTATCATATCGCTAAAGATACGGTCCTTAGCAGCTAACAAGACGGCTAACGCTTTAGCCGCTAAGGACCCTATCTTTTATTTAAATTTTTTTCCCCTTTGTCCAGTTCAGCATTGTGTCACTCAGAATTATTGTCTGAGTGTCGAGGTGATACCAACAGATTTACTTTCACAAGCAGAGCATCATGTCTGGCCTCAATGCTCTGCTTGATGTATAAATAAAACTTTATTAGAATTTGCTTTGGGTTTGTTTAAGATGTGATGGACATGGAGATGAAAAAAACAGAAAAGAAAACGAAGCAAAAAAAGTGAGAGAAGGGGTAAAAGAGAAAGAAGGAGATAGGAGTAGAGGAGAGAGAGGTATAAAGAGAACACACATCAACTTCATTGAAGTCTGCCTCTAGACCTGCAGAGAGAAAAAAAGACAAAACAACATATACAGTATACAAATAACATCATTAGAAAGTATTTTATATGGTACATGGTGATACAAGATGTATTTAGTAGCCACCACAACCCAACTAAGTGTGTATCTGATTTTTGTCTTTTTCTTCTTTCGGCTTCTCCCTTCGTCAGGGGTCACCACAGCGAACTAGTCACATAAAGATTTGGCACTTGTTTTTACGCCGGATGTTTTTCCTGACACAACCACAGACACTGAGCTACCACAGCCTCTGTGTGGAGCAGAGAGCTGATATCTAGGGTTCCCGGGGGAGCAGATGGTGTGGGTTAAGGGCCTTGCTCAAGGGCCCAGAGTGGGGCAGATGAGGGTGGAGACAGGTGTGACTGCTTCACTTATCCACCCACATTCTTGATGTTGTTGGTACCGGGATTTGAACCGGCGATCTTCTGATCACAAGCTCACCTTCTTAACCTCTGCACCACCACTCCAACTGAGTGTGTATCTGATGAACACCTGGATCTAAACACCTGGATCTAAACACCTGGATATAAACAGCTGTGTGAGCAGCTTGTCACTATAAGATTTCCCCTTAAGAATGTTTAATAGTGGATGTGGGAACCCACAGACCTGCCCCCACAGGACATGACGGTGACACAGGGAGGACTGGAGCCACAGACACACAGGGCCCCCAAGTCCGGAGCCCCGGGAGTCCCCCAACAGGGAAAACTGCACCCCCCCAGAGAGAGGCAGAGGGAAGCCCCGGGTGACCCCCAGCAACCACAATGCAGAAATCCCAAGAGGCCGCAGCGACGAGCCCACAGGCCTCGCCGGCAAACTGTCCACGCCAGAGTAGATCCGAACATGGACACCGAGCCCGGAGTCCCGAGGTCATACCACCCCCCAAGAGAGGCCCGACAGAGCCAGGGCACCCAGGCCCGACAGACAATCACCAGAGCGGGCCGGCAAACACCCGCCCACCCAGCCCAGATCCCGAGAGCCACCAATGCACCGGTGGCAGTGGGGCCCATCACCGGACGGGGGCGCGACAGGGGGAAGTAGACCCCACATTAAACGAGGGGTCCGAATTGATCCAAAAAAGGGGACCACCAAAAACCCATCTTGAAACATAAACAGGCACACAGACAGCCTGACAGAGCCTCCGTCATGCTGAACATGTGTCCCACCCATCTGACAGCGATCACAAGCCTGCCCCAGGCCAGGGGCCAGAGCAGCAGGGAGCTGCAGCCGAGGAAGGCCGACATATCACACCAAGAGCCCTGTACCACAGGCCCAGAGGAGCCCCGGCACGCCACACATGCACCCCCCAAAATTCTGAGGTTTAATTCGTAACACAAGATAAAACATAAAAGAAAAGATAAAGGCCTCACCTCGTGTGAGGAGCTGGGGTTGTCGGTTGGAGTCTGAAACACAACACAGCATGAACAAAACCACCGGAGAACTCCGACTGGAACTCTGAGCTTCTGATTGGTTCTCACCAGTAAGATGGGCTGGACCGAGCAGATCCGCATGTCCTGAGAACCCCAGTCAGCGCAGTTACTGTAGAAGCCCTTTTCCAAGATGTACTGGCTTCCAGAGAAGTCCACATGAGAGTAAGCTACCCACCTGGGAAGACAAAGAAGAAGAGTCACCTGACAGCTCTGACACACCTGCACCTCCTCGATGAAGCAGCAGAAGAACTTACGCCCCACTCAGAACGTGGATAGAGTGTGTAAAAGTTTTGAAACCAAACAGCTCGACATCAGGAAGGGCCTCCGTCACCTCAAAGGTGTTCTCCTCCGTCACACCTTGCTGCTCCTCGGGCTGTTCAAACATCACCATCAGCGGGTCTGACAGGTCCTGAAACCAGCAGCAAGAACAATTCACACTGCCACTTCTCTGCTCACATATGACTGTGCAGCTACCCATCCAGGCTGTCACACTGTAAAGTTTGCAGATGATACAGATGTGTGGGATGCATCACAAACAACAATGAGTCCAGCTACAGGCAGAAGTTGTAGCACAACAATTGAACTTTTTTATGGAGGAAAATGATCTTATGGACAATTTCCAATCAGGCTTTCATAGACAGAACTCTGCCGCGCACTTTTTGACCAACACATGAAAATATGACCACATCACTCCTGTCCTGTCCTCTCTACACTGGCTCCCGGTTCAGTTCAGGATACAGTTCAAGCTGCTGCTGTTTGTTTTCAAAGCTCTGAATGGACTTGCTCCTCTCTACATCTCAGAACTTTTGAAAGCCCATCAGCCCGGCAGAGATTTACGATCTGCCAGTCAACACCTGCTGGAGGTGCCTCGCTCAAGGTACAAACAATGGGGAGACCGGTCATTTTCTGTTGCCGGCCCTAAAGCCTGGAACAGTCTCCCCCTTGAGCTGCGTGCCACCTCTGATCTGACTCTGTTCAAAACCAGACTGAAGACCCACTTGTTCAAAAAAGCTTTCAGTGTGTAACTTTTATTACTTTTGGTATTTTAATATGTAGCATTTTTTATTTCCATTGCCTTTTTATTTCCACTTGTTCAAATAAGCTTCCAGTGTGTAACTTTTATTACTTTTGGTATTTTAATATGTAGCATTTTTTATTTCCATTGCCTTTTTATTTCCACTTGTTCAAATAAGCTTCCAGTGTGTAACTTTTATTACTTTTGGTATTTTAATATGTAACATTTTTTTATTTCCATTGCCTTTTTATTTCCACTTGTTCAAAAAAGCTTTCAGTGTGTAACTTTTATTACTTGTGTTATTTTAGTGTTATTTTAGTATGTAGCATTTTTTATTTCCATTGCCTTCTTTTATTGCTGTTGTTTCTTATTCTATTTTCATTGATTTATTGTTCCAGTTTATTCATCTTTTTATCCTGTTAAGCACCTTGGTCAATGCAAGGCATTGTAGGAAGGTGCTATACAAATATTTTTTATTATTATTATTATTATTATTATTATTAAGTGTCCAGTGATGTGTTGATGGCAGCTGATTCTGGACATTACACTGTGTTTGTTGCTCTGGATCTGTCTTCAGCTTTTGATACTATGGATCACACTGTTCTTATCAACAGATTGAGAGCTCTGTTTGGTATTTCTGGAACTGTTTTAAACTGGTTTAAATCTTATTTATCTGATAGGTCTTTTACTGTTTTTATGAACAATGTTCACTCTAATGTTACTGAGCTGTCCTATGGGGTGCCCCAGGGTTCAGTTTTGGGCCCACTCCTCTTTTTATTGTACATTCGCCCATTGAGTTTTATTTTCAGTCGCAACAGTAACGTCTCATACCATGTCTATGCAGACGATATACAGTCATACACTAATAACATATATACAGGTCATTCTACTCTAAGCTTCTGTCGAGAACAGACGCTCCTCCTCTCCCTCTTCACTTTGCTTTGCTGCTCTGTCTGTCTGTGAAATTGCTTCTGGGCCTCTCTTGCATATCTTCCGAACTAAAAAACAAAAAAACGATGGACTTGGATTTGGCCAGTTGGTCCCTCTACACAATTTGATAACATTTCTTCAAAGAGAAGACAGGCTTTAGACGAGCTGATTGCCATGTTGGCACACACACATCTGGATATCTCATCGACTTGAAGACTTGATGACGTGTCTATCTTTGCTGTCATCTGTGGATCTTAAGGACGCATATTTAATTGGATTTATGATAACTGGTTCCTGCTTTTTGGATTCAGCTGGTTGCTGGTTTTGTCTACAATTTAAGGAAGTTCGTCTGCAGCACATTGAGACCCGACCACGCTGCTTGCCTTTGTGATGGCTTGGTTCTTGCCTGTGTACCCAGAGTCAATTGCCTTGGGCAGAATCGATCAGATCTTGGGGATTTTTACACAGGTACGTTCCATCGATGTGTGGCCACATAATTTGGACATTTTCAGAACCGTTTTTGGACCAACACAGACTCAAGGCAGATGTCATTATGTTCTGTCTGTACTCAAAACAACTGTGTTTATCTGAATCTGGCTCCCCTGGCTGGCCTTCAAGGCCACCTTATCTGAATTCGCCTGGAGGACATGTAATCTGACGCTCACCCCCCACCCATCGGGGAACTCCACCATCAACCAGAGTGAACCAGCTGAATAAACATTCTGTCATCATTTCAGGACTCTTGGATTCTCATTAGTGTTGACCTTGGCCATTCCCCGACATCCTCGAGAATGTTTACGGATCTCATCGGAGGAGCTGTTGATTATTCCATCCTTATCAGAACTCTTACGGTGACCTCGAGAGTATCTATGAATATTTCTCATTGTTCTCGGTGTCTCCCCCCTCTGCAGACTGTCTACGTCACTATGTGCTTATCTGTGCGAGGTGTTTTTTAATATTAGAATTTTTTTTCTCAGGCATGAAGAAAGATTTTAATAGGAATTTTTTCGCCTCCATTTCCTAATGTGTCTAGTTTCATAACTTTTTGTCTGTCTAAGCAGATCTCACTTGTAAATGAGTCTTCGAGGCTCAATGTGACTTAATCTGTCTAAATAAAGGTTGAATGAATGAATGAATAGGTCACTCTATGTTCCTCCCTCTTTTGGAAATAGGTATTGACTACAGCCATTTCCATTCTCTTGGTAAAATCCACCACCATCTGTCCTTCCTGGTTTCTTTCCTTGACACCAAACCTACCCATCACTTCCTCATCCTCTGTTTCCTTCACCAACATGTCCATTCAGGTCTGCTCCAATCACCACTCTTTCCTCCCTGGGAATACTCTCTATCACTTCATCCAGATCTTTCTCCTCCCCATCACATCCAACCTGTGGAGCATAACCACTGACGATGTTTAGCATCAGACCTTCTACTTCTACCTTCAGACACATCACCCTATCTGACACTCTCTTCACCTCTACTACATTCTTTGCCAACTCCTCCTTCAGGACCACCCCTACTCCATTTCTCTTTCTATCCACACCATGGTAAAACAGTTTGAACCCTGCTCCAATACTGCGAGCCTTGCTGCCCTTCCACTTGGTCTCTTGGACACATAAAACATCTACCTTTCTTCTCTGCATCATGTCAGCCAGCTCTCTACCTTTGCCTGTCATTGTCCCCACATTTAGAGTTGCAACCCTCAGTCCTACATTCTTCACTTTCCTCTTCTCCTCTGTCTCCTGATACGTATCCCTCCGTGTGGTCTTTGACTAACAGTAGCACAATTTCCGCCGGCACCCTGTTTGTCAACAGCAACGGTTGTGGTCGTTGTTCCCCCGGGTCTCGACCGATCTGGTACGGTTTTGCTTTGATGAACTCGCAATGACAAAGAAACTCTGAATCTATGAAAATACTGTCGCCTCCTATCTGACACTACAGCTTCCAGTCGCAGACAGCAGTGTCCAATTAAAACACTGCCTCATCCAGTTAAAAAACTGCCTCCTCCAAACTGCCGCATCCAGTTAAAACATTGCTGCCTCCAGTCATACACACTGCTACATCCAGTTAAAACACTGCCACATCCAGTTAAAATACTGCTACCTCTAGCCTCACACTTTCTCCTCCAGTCGCACCCAGCCGTGTCCAGATGAAACACTGCCGCATCCACACTGCACTAAAAGGCCTAATATCCGGGGAGATACAACAGTATGCAAGTCTATGTATCTGCCACATATCCAGTATGTTTCCGGTGATATACGGGAAGATCTCATCTTTAACAGATCCTAGTACAGGATATCCCATGTATACCCATCCGTGATAGATCCTAGCACTGGATATTTTCTGGATACTCATACATGATCAATCCAAGTATAGGATATTTTCTGGATACACATCTGCTATAGATCCTAGTATAGAATATTTTATGTATACCCATACTTGAGATATCCTAGTATTGGATATTTTCTGGATACCTATATGAGAAAGATCCTACTATTGGATATTTTTTGGATACCTATATGTGAAAGATCCTACTATTGGATATTTTCCATATACGTATCTGTGATAGATCCTAGTATTGTATATTTTTGGATACCCAAACATAATAAATCCTAGCATTGGATATTTTCCAGATACAAATCTGTGATAGATCCTAGTATTGGATATTTTGTGGATACTCATACATAATAAATCCTAGTATTGGATATTTTCGGGATACACATCTGTGATAGATCCTAGTATTTGATATTTTCTGGATACCCATACATAATAAATCCTATTATTGTATATTTTCCGGATACACATCTGGCAGATCCTCATATTGCATATTTTCTGGATATCCATACATAATAAATCCTAGCATTGGATATTTTCCGGATACACATCTGTGATAGATCCTAATGTTGGATATTTTTTGGATACCCATCTGACAGATCCTCATATAGGATATTTTCTGGATACCCATACATAATAAATCCTAGCATTGGATATTTTCCGGATACACATCTGTGATAGATCCTAATGTTGGATATTTTCTGGATACCCATCTGACAGATCCTCATATAGGATATTTTCTGGATACCCATACATAATAAATCCTAGCATTGGATATTTTCCGGATACACATCTGTGATAGATCCTAATGTTGGATATTTTCTGGATACCCATCTGACAGATCCTCATATAGGATATTTTCTGGATACCCATACATAATAAATCCTAGCATATGGATATTTTCCGGATATACATCTGACAGATCCTAGTATTGGATATTGTCTAGATACCCATACTTAAAAAATCCTAGCATTTGGATACTTTCCGGATACACATCTGTGATAGATCCTAATATTGGATATTTTCTGGATACCTATACATAGTAAATCCTAGTATTTGACATTTTCCAGATACACATCTGACAGATCCTCATATTAGATATTTTCTGGATACCCATACATAATAAATCCTAGCATTTGGATATTTCCGGATACACATCTGACAGATCCTAGTATTGGATATTGTCTGGATACCCATACATAAAAAATCCTAGCATTTGGATACTTTCCGGATACACATCTGTGATAGATCCTAATGTTCGATATTTTCTGGATACCCATACATAGTAAATCGTAGTATTTGACATTTTCCGGATACACATCTGACAGATCCTCATATAGGATATTTTTTGGATACCTATACATAAAAAATCCTAGCATTTGGATAATTTCCGTATACACATCTGTGATAGATCCTAATATTGGATATTTTCTGGATATCCATACATATTAAATCCAAGTATTGGATATTTTCCAGATACACATCTGACAGATCCTAGTATTGGATATTGTCTGGATACCCATACATGAAAAATCCTAGTATAGGATATTTTCCGTATATATATATATATATATATATATATATATATATATATATATATATATATATATATATATACTGTTACTCCCAAACTCCCTCCTAAACAATTTAAATTTACATACTGTATACAATATTTTAAATAAACAATCCATACAGCATGTGTTGTTTATGTAAAATATTGTATATATAGTAGTATTAAAATTTAAATTGTTTATTTAAGAAGGGAGTTTGGGAGTAACAGGTGATGAGTGTGATTGCAACCTGGTACGTGTCATGACAAAAGTTGACTGAACTTGAACTATCCTACTTTGCTGTTTTTCACTTATCGCTAGTGGGCGTGTTCCCACCAGCAATATGCATGGTCCAGCGCACCTCATGGTCCCAAACACCTGTGATAAACGAGGGACTATATAAAACTAACAAACCGGTGTGTGTGTTTGTCTTTTTTTTAAGTAAAAACTAATTTAAATTATTTTCAGAAATGCTGTCTTGAATAATTTTGTAGATGTTGAACAACACTATGCAAAACATTAAAATTTCTTTGTTTAAAAGAGCATTTATTGTACAGTAGTTTGTTTTGGGCATGTTTTATGTTTGAGTTTTTTGTTAAATAAGTTCTATTCTATTCACATAATAAATGTTTACTCAGCAGAGGTAAAAAGTAATACTGACAATAATTCACATTAGCCTTTAAAGAACCTTGACCAAAAGACATTTTTCATCTTATTTTGTTCACTTCTGCTTAGTTGAGAAAGTCCCAATTGTTCCTTTAGGACTAAGGCATTACCATCTGGTTCCCACTGAAAACCCATTCGGGGCCCGTTAAACCCATACAAAAAGGCCTAATATCTGGGGAGATACAACAGTATGCAAGTTTACGTATCTGCCACATATCCAATATGTTTCTGGTGCTATACGGGGAGATCTCATCTTTAACAGATCTTAGTACAGGATATCCCACGCATACCCATCTGTGATAGATCCTAGTATTGGATATCTTCTGGATACCCATCCATAATAAATCCTAGTATTGGATATTTTCCAGATACCCATACATGAAAAATCCTAGAGTAGGATATTGTCTGGATATGTATATTTAACTGTACACTTGCATATTGTGTGTGTGTGTGTGTGTGTGTGTGTGTATGTGCGTGTGTGTGTGTGTGTGCAAGGGGTTATGGAGAACAAGATCTGTGAGTTTGGTGGTCCTATCACTGCGTTTAGTTGGAAATCCTAACCCCAATTTGTTAAAATACAAATACCCATAATTCATAGGGAGAACGTAGGACGGACAGGAATCTCATAAATTGCGGTCAGGGAGTTATGGAGAACAAGATCTGTGAGTTTGGTGGTCCTATCACTGCGTTTAGGTGGAAATCCTAACCCTAATTTGTCCAAATACAAATACCCATAATTCATAGGGAGAACGTAGGACGGACAGGAATCTCATAAATTGCGGTCAGGGAGTTATGGAGAACAAGATCTGTGAGTTTGGTGGTCCTATCTCTGCGTTTAGTTGGAAATCCTAACCCTTGGTCAAAATACCATAATCCAAAAAAAAAGTGTTGGGAAAGTGTTGAAAGTTCCGATCAGCTCTGCAAGGTGCTGGCCAATATCTTTAACACCTCATGCCCTGTAGACAGATCCCGTCTGCCTGAAGACCACACCACCATCATCCCAGTCCAAAAAAGCTCTACAGTAGCCGTGTTTCCATCAAGGTTTCTAGGTGCGCATTTTGAAGTAGCGCAGCAGAAAAGCTTAATGGAAACGGCAAAATGCGAGGTTACTTCCTGAAATACGCTAAAAAGTTTATACGCTCGCTTGAGGTGGTTTTTGGGATGTTCGGAAATGAGCAGATGCGCACAACGACAGATGGAAACACATTTTCCGACTCATTTCTGACGTAGCGAACATTCACGTCACGTGACGTTCAGCTTTTTCCGCTCCGGACAACATGTAACATCGCTAAAACTAGTTTGCATGACAGAATAAATACAACTCGCCTGATAGCAACACATACCTGAAATATTCTCTCCATTTTGACGAGATGTGTGGCCGGGTTCTGTTTTCAACTGCTACTTCCTGTTTACTGTAGACATGCGCAGTGCTGACGTCTGACGTAATGACGCTGACGTCTGACGTAATGACGCTGACGTCTGACGTAATGACGCTGTGCGCGGCTTGGAAGAAGTGCTTCAAGCCAGTAGATGGAGAAACACTTCTGATCTGCATTAATTTGTATTTACATATTTGCGAGGTAGCTCAAATTTCGCAATTAAAATGGATGGAAACACAGCTAGTGACTGCTCTGAATGACTGTTGGCCAGTGGCCCTCACCCGATAGTCGCTAAATGCTTCGAAAAACTGTTCATGACCCACATCAAAACAACCATCATCAACAAGGACCCTCGAGTATGCATACTGTGAGAACCAATCAACAGAGGATACCATCTCCTCTGTGGTCCACACTGCTCTCACCCACCTGGAACAGAAGGACTCATACACCCATATGCTCTTTGTGGACTTCACATCTGCCTTCAAAATCATGATCCCCCAAACCCTAATGGACAAATTACTAACACTAGGACTAAGCCCCTCCATTTGCAACTGGTTCCTTGACTTCTTAACACTAGCTCTACCAGTTTTTGTCAAAATGACAATTCTACCTATGCAACCCATGGGATTGTCAAACTGACAAATTGAATTAGCATTTTTAAAGCCATTGGTATGTATATGAGGCCATTCCAATCTGTTGGCGGGGAGGAGGCCTTGGGGCATATTTATATAGTCAGGTAAATCCAGTGGTGGAGAAAATACTCAAACACTGTACTTAAGTAAAAGTGCAAATAAACAGACAAAAATATACTCTAGTAAAAGTAGAAGTACCATATTAATATTTTTACTTAAGTAAAAGTAAATAAGTACTTGCTTTTAAAAATACTTAAAGTATTAAAGTAAAAGTAATTGCTGAATGTATTACCTAATGCAATGGCCTACAATACCATAAAGTGTGTGATATATATATATATATATATATATATATATATATATATATATATATATATATATATATATATATATATATATATATATATATATATATGTATATATATATATATATATATATATATATATATATATACATATATATATGTGATATATATACATATATATATGTGATATATATACATATATATATATATGTATATATATAGATATATATACATGTATATATATATATATATATATATATGTAAATGTATATATATATATGTATATATATATATGTATATATGTATATATATATTTATAAGTGGTATGTCAGACTGCAGGTTTACTTGTGGTTATATTTTGCTAACAGAGCACTTTGCAGTCAGGCCGCAGGTTTACTTGTGGTTATATTTTGCTAACAGAGCACTTTGCAGTCAGGCTGCAGGTTTACTTGTGGTTATATTTTGCTAACAGAGCACTTTGCTGTCAGACTGCAGGTTTACTTGTGGTTATAGTTTGCTAACAGAGCACTTTGCAGTCAGACTGCAGGTTTACTTGTGGTTATATTTTGCTAACAGACACTTTGCAGTCAGACTGCAGGTTTACTTGTGGTTATATTTTGCTAACAGAACACTTTGCAGTCAGACTGCAGGTTTACTTGTGGTTATATTTTGCTAACAGAACACTTTGCAGTCAGACTGCAGGTTTACTTGTGGTTATATTTTGCTAACAGAACACTTTGCTGTCAGACTGCAGGTTTACTTGTGGTTATATTTTGCTAACAGAGCACTTTGCAGTCAGACTGCAGGTTTACTTGTGGTTATATTTTGCTAACAGAGCACTTTGCTGTCAGACTGCAGGTTTACTTGTGGTTATATTTTGCTAACAGAACACTTTGCAGTCAGACTGCAGGTTTACTTGTGGTTATATTTTGCTAACAGAGCACTTTGCAGTCAGACTGCAGGTTTACTTGTGGTTATATTTTGCTAACAGAACACTTTGCAGTCAGACTGCAGGTTTACTTGTGGTTATATTTTGCTAACAGAGCACTTTGCAGTCAGACTGCAGGTTTACTTGTGGTTATATTTTGCTAACAGAGCACTTTGCTGTCAGACTGCAGGTTTACTTGTGGTTATATTTTGCTAACAGAACACTTTGCAGTCAGACTGCAGGTTTACTTGTGGTTATATTTTGCTAACAGAGCACTTTGCAGTCAGACTGCAGGTTTACTTGTGGTTATATTTTGCTAACAGAGCACTTTGCAGTCAGGCTGCAGGTTTACTTGTGGTTATATTTTGCTAACAGAACACTTTGCAGTCAGGCTGCAGGTTTACTTGTGGTTATATTTTGCTAACAGAACACTTTGCAGTCAGACTGCAGGTTTACTTGTGGTTATATTTTGCTAACAGAGCACTTTGCAGTCAGACTGCAGGTTTACTTGTGGTTATATTTTGCTAACAGAGCACTTTGCAGTCAGGCTGCAGGTTTACTTGTGGTTATATTTTGCTAACAGAGCACTTTGCTGTCAGACTGCAGGTTTACTTGTGGTTATATTTTGCTAACAGAGCACTTTATGTCATACAGGTAGTCCCCGACTTACGAGCGAGTTCCGTTACAACGAGGCGCTCGTAACATGGAAATCTCGTAATTTGGAACGGCCGCCACGTGTCTCGTAAGTCCGGAATTTCGCTCGTAAGTTGGAACGGTTTTGCTAGCGCGACTACAAACACTCGTTTTTCATCGAAAAACCGCTTATGAGTGCATAAAAATGATCGGAAACCTGTATCCACATGTTTAGCTAACGGACTGTGGTGAAAAAACACAGAAAAACTCAGTATTTTTTGCGTTTTTTCCAAAAATTTGCCAGCTCGTAAGTCCGGATGCTCGTAGGTCAGAGCGCTCGTAAGTCGGGGACTACCTGTATACAGTATATATATATATATATATATATATATATATATATATATATATATATATATATTTATAGCTTGGTCCGCATTGCCGGCAGTAAGTCAGGCTCATTTCCGGTAAAAGTTGGACTCCGCCAAGGTTGCCCTTTGTCACCGATTCTGTTCATAACTTTTATGGACAGAATTTCTAGGCGCAGCCAAGGTGTTGAGAGGATTTGTTTTGGTGACCTTAGAATCGCTTCTCTGTTTTTTGCAGATGATGTGGTCCTACTGGCTTCATCAGTTCGTGATTTACAATTTTCACTGGAGCGGTTTGCAGCCGAGTGTGATACGGCCGGGATGAGGATCAGTTCCTCCAAATCCGAGGCCATGGTCTTGAGCCGGAAAAGGGTAGCATGCCCTCTCCGGGTCGGGGATGAGGTCCTGCCCCAAGTGGAGGAGTTTACATATCTCGGGATCTTGTTCACGAATGAGGGAAAACTGGAGCGTGAGATCGATAGGCGGATAGGTGCAGTGTCCGTAGTGAAGCGGGCGCTGTACCGGTCTGTCGTGGTGAAGAGAGAGCTGAGTCAAAAGGCAAAGCTCTCAATTTACCGATCGATCTACGTTCCCACCCTCATCTATGGTCATGAACTTTGGGTTATGACCGAAAGAACAAGATCTCGGATACAAGCGGCTGAAATGAGTTTTCTCCGCAGGGTGTCTGGACTCTCCCTTAGAGATAGGGTGAGAAGCTCAGTCATCCGGGAGGGACTTGGAGTAGAGCCGCTGCTTCTCCACATCGAGAGGAGCCAGTTGAGGTGGCTCGGGCATCTGGTTAGGATGCCTCCTGGACGCCTCCCTGGGGAGGTGTTCCGGGCATGTCCCACTGGGAGGAGACCCAGAGGAAGAGCCAGGACGCGCTGGAGGGACTATGTTTCTCGGCTGGCCTGGGAACGCCTTGGGATTCCCCTGGAGGAGCTGCACCAAGTGGCTGGGGAGAGGGAAGTCTGGGCCTCCCTACTTAGGCTGCTACCCCCGCGACCCGACCCCGGATAAGCGGAAGAAGATGGATGGATGGATGGATGGATGGATGTTTTTGCTACTTTTCTATTGTTTATTGTTTAATGTATGTGTTTCATTGGCCTCGAGGCTCAATAAGATTTACCTGACTAAATAAAGGTTGAATGAAAAAAAATAAAAAAATAAAATTCAGTGTAACATTATTTTTGATCAAAGCTTGCCCCCCCCACCTACAGAGCAGTCTCTGGTGAAAACAACTCTCTCTCTCTGTAGAAGCAAGTTGGAAATGCTGTTGGAATGTGTGGTTAATTTGTGGGGGATGTATGTAAATGAATGTTCTTTGTGTCTTTTGTTTTGACCTACTGGAGAAGATTATGCTGGGAGAAGATTCTCAGGAGGGGATGTTTACCCAAATACAAAGATATCCACCCCCAGGCTCATGGAAGAATTGTCATTTTGACAAACTCATGGCAGTTCTAGTGTTTTTTTTTTCCCCTGGGTTTGCTAGTGTTAAACGTCTTTGCTGTAATGATGGATGTTACTACCGTATTCGTCGGACTTTAACACGCTCCCGTGTATAGTACGCTTTGTCCAATTTTCATTCATTCAACCTTTATTTATACAGGCTAGCCTCGTTGAGTCACGGGGACTCATTTACAAGAGGGACCTGTCTCACTCACACCAAACAACCATCCACTCTCACACTCACACCTAGGGTCAATTTAGAGTCACCAATCAGCCTAACAAGCATGTTTTTTGGTCTGTGGGAGGAAACCGGAGTACCCGGAGGAAACCCACGCATGCACGGGGAGAACATGCAAACTCCACCCAGAAAGGCCCCGGACCGGGATTATTATTTACAATTTTTTATTATTATTTATACAATTATTGCCAATAAACCAGAAAAAAACGTACATAATACGCTTCGGTGTTTAATACGCATCTATTATGCGTCACCGCTACGCGACGCGTCAGCGCCTCGTTTGCCCTGCTTAAAATGGCGGCCACAGAAGCGTCAGCACGGAAGGACTTTACAAGATTAAAACGGTAAAAACTATTATTTCTTTGCTGAGAAAAAATATATTTCTTAGCTGACGTTATAGCACAAGGGTTCCCGAGCTTAACTGTTCCTTAATCAATTCACGAAATGATCAAATCTGCTGAATTTAAATTGGCTGTGTCTCAATTCAGGGGCTGCATCCTCATGAGTGCGCATTTGTCGGCCGCATACGTCATTGCCCCGCGCGGAGGACTGTCCCAATTCGAAGACTCCTCCTCATGCGGCCGAGGAATGCGGCCTACTTCCTGCCGAAATCGAAGGATGCATTCGTGAATCCTTCAAGACGGAGGCTATCCCAGAATTCATAGCGCCAGCAGAGATTTCGCGGGGGGGGGGGACTTTCTGCGTGCAGGCTGCTGTTGTTGAGTCATCAGCTCGTTTTAACAACAACCTCAGCGCGAATATTCATTCAACCTTTATTTAGTCATCTCAAACAACCTCAGCTCGAATATATCTCATTAAAATTTTACTACAGAAACGACAAAAAAAAATGTGTGAGCTGAATATACAGTATATTAGTGTTTCTGAGTTTACTGTTTTTGAAGAACTGATTACAAATCAGATTATTTTACACGTGCGTAGCAAGGATTTTCTGAGGGGCAATCTTTTAAAACCCAGAGTGGACCAGTGAAGAGCAAGTTGTCCAGTAGCTCAGTTGGTAAATCAACCTGCGATTGGTGCAGATGTGCTTTTCTCGAAGCTGGTTCGAATCTCACTCGGTACTTTATCTCACTTTGATACCTGGACTATTGAGAATTAACTTTCTTGTCTTGAACCACTTTGGACATGTCTGCCTGCCTGGGAGGAGTCGACGAGGGACACACCCCCAGAAACCATCTTGGCTACAGCAAACTGGTTGGTCCACATAAGTTGCTTACTTGGTGGGTTAACTTCAGTGTGCTTTGGACTACTCTGACTGAGGAAGCCCTCTGGAGTGAGGGTGAAACGTTTCTGCTAAAAAGAAACTGTCCAGATGAACTGATTGAGAATGAGCGGATTTGATACCTGGACTATTGAGAATTAACTTTCTTCTCACTCGGTACGGTTAAAACTTATTTTACGTTTGTCTTTATTGGATTAAAAAAAGAAGGAGTTTCACAAACTCCTTCCTTTTAATCTCTCAGTCCTCATTTTTTTATCCAATAAAAGACAAACGTAAAATAAGTTTTAACCGTACCGAGTGAGATTCGAACCAGCTTCAAGAAAAGTATCTCTGCACCAATCGCAAGTTGATTTACCAACTGAGCTAATGGACAACTTGCGTTTCGGAGGTCCACTCTGGGTTTTAACAGATCGCCCCTTATAAGCTGATTTGTAATCAGTTCTTAACAAACAGTAAACTCAGAAACACTAATATATATACATGTATTCAGCTAACTAATATATTTTAGCGGCGTCCCTTCTCTTTCCACACACACCAAGCGGCACACAAGAACTTCCCACCCACTTCAAGAGAACGCCCCACCCACTTCAAGTCCGGCTCTCCGGAAGGCTAGACCGTCCCATTTCAGCAGTTTCGCTCAGCCCACCCGGTCTTGTGAGTGCGTGGCCTACTCGGCCCAGCTAGGCTGGGTCCTCATGAGGATGCAGCCCCTGAATTGAGACACAGCCATAGTTTCAGTTTGACTATTTCCAAACAGCCTCGGGGGCGCTACGAAAATAAATTATAAATAAATCGAATTTTATCTCAAATGTCTTCAACAGGTCAACAGTCTATAAATTGAAGCCATATAATTACACTCTGTAAGCAGAAAAAATATGCACCGAGTGGTTTCTGAGCTGTTTATCTAAACAGTAGGTATCTGTTTATGGTAGCTAACAGCTAACATGCTAAAAGCAAATTTTTTTTTAGCTCTAAATATCTTCTGCAGCTAACAGGTTGTAAATGACCACCAAATAATTACACTCTGTAAGTTTCTAGAAAATCCGCGGTGTGGCTTATGAGTTATCTTGCTAAAAAAAAATGCTAACAACAACACAGCTAAATGGTAGCTACATCCAGAGCAGGGAGCCGGGCAGCGACATTCAGTCCGAGCAGAGGAGGCTTTTTTCGGACACATGACGGTCGGTGGACTCTCTGGAAGTGTCCGCTGGCGGACAAAAGTGGTACTGGCGTAGTGGTAATGGCAGTCGTCCCCTGATCGGAAGGTTGGTGGTTCGAATCCCGGTTCCCCACACCATGTGTCGTTGTGTCCTTGGGCAAGACACTTAACCCCGAGTTGCTCCCGGTAGGACTGGAAAGCACCTTGCATGGTAGTCTGCCGCTACCGGTGTATGAATGTGTGTAGCATTCAATGTGTGTAGCACTTTGAGATTTTCACTAATGAAAAGTGCGTTATAAATTGAATTCATTATTATTATTATTACTGCACCATTTTTAGGCCAAAATGAAAAACGGCGAATCAGAGCCAAAAATGGGTCTAAAAATATAGGAAAAAAATCCATAAATAATACGCTTAGGTGTATAACACGCAGGACATTCAAATGAGCAAAAAAACTGTGTGTTATAGACCGATGAATACGGTATCATATTTGTATAAATATGTCACTGACCGACCGACCGACCGTCCGTCCGTCCGTCCGTCCGTCTACATGTGTTTTGTGGACTTGGAGAAGGCTTTCGATCATGTTCCTCAGGGTACACTGTGGGGGTACTTCGTCAGTATGGGATTAGGGACCCATTGTAACGGGCTGTTTGGTCCTTATAGAAGCAGTGTGAGAGTTAGGTTCACATTGCCAGTAAGTCGGACCCCTTCAAGGTGGGAGTTGGACTCTTCTAGGGCTTCCTGT
>JBBPBX010067665.1:0-19344 GCA_038048925.1 Garcialebias charrua | reverse complement strand
TTTTTACCTCTTTGTGTTCTTCAGGGAAATCCACCACATCACCTCCAGTAGAAGTGTGTGACTGAACTCTGAACTTTTCCAGGGACACCCTGATGCATGCTCAATAATCCAGGTAAAAAAATCTAAAAAAGCTAAGTCTGGTCTTCTTCCAGGGACTTGTCCCACCTGGGGGAGCAGGTCCAAGAAGAAGTTTTAAGTACTGAGGACAAATTGCACTACTTTTACACAACTTTTTATATCTACACTACTGCTGATATATATATTCTTTTTACTAGCCTTATTGCATATGTTACTTTACCTCTGCACACCTGCTTCTGCAGGACTTGGTGGCTGCAGAAGATGTCATGCAATCATGTGAATCATCTGTTCTGGAATAGGCACATCTAAAACATTCAGAGCAGGGAGGCCTGAGGACTTGAATTGAGAATCACAATTTTATATACAAATTATACTACAGTGGAGGTATAATAAACCTTTTTCTTTTTAACCCTCTTTTGGTATGTGCAAGTTTATTACAGCCACCGTATTTATAGTCGCAGCGGAGAGTAGGGGGGCGCGGACCAGATTCTTCTTCCTGGGGGGGGCTTAACAGAAAATAATTGAGAAGCACTGCGTTAAGGCGTGATTTTATTCCTTCAGGTAATCGCGCGGGGGCACAATTTCCCATAGCAATAGTGTTGCACCTCGTTCCCTTCCTTCAGGGAACATGAGTTATGGTGCATAACTTTTAGTTTTCAATCTCCCCTTAACAAAATGGTTTCTGAAAGGCGCGCACTGGCTTAGACCAGTGACACGCGCTCTGGCATCATAGTGGGACTTAGTATTTGTCCTCAGTGCAATAACTAGAGGTATGGTATTAGGGGATTGGGGCTGCAATGGATATGTAGTTACTTGAGGGAAAGGACACAGTTTGTTCAGATGGATGATGTGAAATCTGATCACAGCACTATTATATGCGGAGTTCCTCAAGGATCGGTGTTGGGACCTAGGTTGTTTATTCTGTATATAAATGATTTGGTAAAGGTGTCTGGTCTCCTTAAATGCATTGTATTTGCTGATGATACCACATTTTTTAGTTTTGGTAAAAGTATTGAACAGACAATGGAATTAATGATGACTGAACTTGATAAAGTTCAGTTCTGGTTCAAACTTAATAAACTATCATTGAATTTAGATAAAACCAGTTATATGATATTTAGTAATAAAATGAATCTTTTGATGTTACATTTAAAATTGATGGCTCTGAGATTTATAGAGTTCAAGAGGCGAAATTCTTGGGTGTCATAATTGATGACAAATTGTCTTGGAAACAACATATAAGTTCTGTTAAAATGAAAATATCTAAATCTATTGCAATATTTTATAGAGTTAGGGATCTATTTAATGAAAAGGCACTGTATTTGTTGTATAATACAATTATTGTTCCACATTTGATTTATTGTATTGACGTTTGGGGAAAGGCGTGTAAATCAATTACAAAGCCTATTTTTGTTTTGCAGAAAAGAGTTGTTAGAATTATTACTAGAATACATTATTATAATTATTACTAGAAGACATTACTAGACTTCCTGACCGGGAGACCACAGGCAGTATGGGTCGGGAGTAACACATCCAGCACCATCACATTGAATACAGGGGCCCCACAAGGATGTGTGCTGAGCCCCCTTCTATTCACCCTGCTAACACACGACTGCACACCATCATACAGCTCCAACCACTTCATCAAGTTTGCGGACGACACAACAGTGGTGGGTCTCATCAGCAACAACGATGAGACGGACTACAGGAACGAGGTGAGCCGCCTGGCCTTGTGGTGCGGACACAACAATCTCACTCTCAACGTGGAGAAGACAAAGGAGATTGTTGTGGACTTCAGGAAGAGGGATGCCCAACATGCCCCTCTGACCATCAACAGCACCACAGTGGAGAGAGTGGACAGCACCAAGTTCCTGGGAGTGCACGTCTCAGAGGACCTGTCCTGGAGCAGGAACACTGCATCACTGGCCAAGAAGGCTCACCAGCGCCTCTACTTTCTCCGCAAGCTGAAAAGGGCTGGAGCTCCAACCCCCATCATGTGCACCTTCTACAGAGGTGCCATAGAAGTGTCCTGACCAGCTGCATCACGGTGTGGTTTGGTGCATGTACTGCATCCTGCCGCAAGAGCTTCCAACGTATCGTGAGAGAAGCTGAGAAGATTTTCGGCACCTCCTTCCCCTCACTACAGGACTTACATAGCAAACACCTCACTCGGAAAGCCCTCTGCATGGCAGGTGATTCCACACACCCACTACACAGCTGCTTCAGCCTTCTGCCATCAGGGAGGAGACTGGGGAGTCTCCAGGCTCGAACCAGTAAACTGAGTGACAGCTCTGTTCATCAGGCAGTCAGGATGCTAAACTCTCTGCCTGCTCTGCCCTCCCTCCCACTTCTTAACACAAAAAACTCTCACACATTACCACATAACACAAAGATTTTAACACTGGACTCTGTGTCATCAAAACGGGTTATTCACTCAACTCACGGTCATGTGCTCATTCAGTTTGCACTACTTCCCATATTTGCACTAATGTTTGTATTGTCCAACCAGTTTACATGTGCTTTGTGGACTTGGAAAAGGCATTCGACCGCGTCCCTCGGGGGGTTCTGTGGGGGGTACTCCGGGAGTATGGGGTACCAGGCCCATTGATATGGGCTGTTAGGTCCCTGTACGACCGGTGTCAGAGCTTGGTCCGCATTGCCGGCAGTAAGTCAGGCTCGTTTCCAGTGAGAGTTGGACTCCGCCAAGGTTGCCCTTTGTCACCGATTCTGTTCATAACTTTTATGGACAGAATTTCTAGGCGCAGCCAAGGTGTTGAGAGGATCCGTTTTGGTGGCCTTAGAATCGCTTCTCTGTTTTTTGCAGATGATGTGGTCCTATTGGCTTCATCAGATCGTGATCTACAGCTTTCGCTGGAGCGGTTTGCAGCCGAGTGTGATGCGGCCGGGATGAGGATCAGTTCCTCCAAATCCGAGGCCATGGTCTTGAGCCGGAAAAGGGTAGCATGCCCTCTCCGGGTCGGGGATGAGGTCCTGCCCCAAGTGGAGGAGTTTAAGTATCTCGGGGTCTTGTTCACGAATGAGGGAAAACTGGAGCGTGAGATCGATAGGCGGATAGGTGCAGCATCCGCAGTGAAGCGGGCGCTGTACCGGTCTGTCGTGGTGAAGAGAGAGCTGAGTCGAAAGGCAAAGCTCTCAATTTACCGATCGATCTACGTTCCCACCCTCATCTATGGTCATGAGCTTTGGGTTGTGACCGAAAGAACGAGATCTCGGATACAAGCGGCTGAAATGAGTTTTCTCCGCAGGGTGTCTGGACTCTCCCTTAGAGATAGGGTGAGAAGCTCAGTCATCCGGGAGGGACTCGGAGTAGAGCCGCTGCTTCTCCACATCGAGAGGAGCCAGTTGAGGTGGCTCGGGCATCTGGTTAGGATGCCTCCTGGACGCCTCCCTGGGGAGGTGTTCCGGGCATGTCCCACCGGGAGGAGGCCCAGAGGAAGACCCAGGACACGCTGGAGGGACTATGTTTCTCGGCTGGCCTGGGAACGCCTTGGGATTCCCCCAGAGGAGCTGCTCCATGTGGCTGGGGAGAGGGAAGTCTGGGCCTCCCTACTTAGGCTGCTACCCCCGCGACCCGACCCCGGATAAGCGGATGAAAATGGATGGATGGATGGATGTTTGTATTACATTACTGCCTATAGTCATACTACTGTTTACATTCACTGTTTACATTTATTACTACTGTTTACATTCATTACTACTGTTTACATTTATTACTACTGTTTACATTAACACTACTTTTTATATCTACCCTACTGCTGATATATATATTATTTTTAGTAGCCTTATTGCATATGCCACTTTACCTCTATACCAATATAAACTACCTCATACATATACTGTGTACATTAACTTCATATGCTGCTTTGTCACTCTATTACAAATGTCAATGCCAGAACCTTCATTTTATTTTATAGATATACTTTTTACACTTTTATACTACTATGCAAAAAACTCAGGACAGTATTACACTTTTTATTATTTCATTTTATGCTTATGTTTATTAAATGTTTAGTGTTTTAGTGTTGGTGTAACTTTTCATACTTTCATACTACTACTATGCAAAAACTACTATGCAAAAACTCAGGACAGTATTACACTTTTATTATTTCATTTTATGCTTATGTTTATTAAATGTTTTAGTGTTTTAGTGTTTAAATGGTTACTGTTGCACCGAGGGACTGAGAGAAATGCAATTTCAATCCTGTGTATGTCCTTTACATATTGCAGTTTTGACAATAAAGTTGACTTTGACTTTGACTTTGATTATCGTCATCCATCACGTATATTATTTTATAATACGAAATTGCTAAAATTCTATGATTTGGTGGATTATAATATTTTGTCAATGATGTACAGAGCGCACACAAATACACTGCCTTCGAATATCAAAATGTATTTTGTTAAACGATTAAGTTGTTATAATCTTAAGGGAACAGACATGTTTGTGAAGCCTGAGTATAGAACTAGTTTGAAGAGAAGGTCTGCCATAATTCAGGGAGTTGGGTTGTGGAATGAATTGGAAACTGATGTTAAAGAAGCTAAATCAATGCCAATATTTAACCCTTGGATGCATAAGTGGGGTCAAAAATGACCCCAAGGGTTGTTATTCTTCAAAAACTCTGAAATTAAAAGTTTTTACTCTTCCATATTCCAGGTATTCCTCATAAAACATGTTTGTGACTTCAAGCCATTTGAATTTTTTTTTATTTTTTTTATACATTTTCAGAAATTGCAGTTTTTGTGTCACTACCCCAGTTTTTCATGAGTGGGGTCAAAAATGACCCCAAGCATTTCCTATAGAATCTCAAGGGTTTTCTTTAGGAACCTTTGATTCTTACGCTGGTGAAGATTCTTTGATTCTTACCAACTGTGACTGTCAAGATACATTTTCTGTCTCATTTACACATCTGAGACATGCAGTCTCAACACAAGGAGGATCAGTTTGACACAGCAGCATACATGTATTATCTGCATTTACCAACTCCATGTCTTTATTGTGATAGAATATCATGTTGGTCAACAAAGTAGACTCTCTTAGCTAACTACAACATAATGTTAGTACTTAAGCTAGCTAACATTACACTAGTTTAGTAAGCTAGCTTTTACTGGATTTGTTGTGTAGAGACTCATTGTATTCATAATTCCTTGTAACAAATGCAAACCTGTTAGGTAACCTATTATATAGTATTATATATTATATTATGTATAAATTATTTTTAAAATCTGTGTGCCTCTTTTAACACCAAGCCACAATTTACTGAGAAGTCAGTCAGGGCCTGCACCTGGGTTTAGCACCATCTCTCCAATAGATGCATGAAAGCTGTTTATCACTGATAGTATATTAGAAGGGCAGCACGGTGGTGCAACTGGTAGAGCTGCTGCCTCTCAGCGAGCAGGTCCCTGGTTCAAATCTGTATGCCTTTCTGGGTGGAGTTTGCATGTTCTCTTTGTGCATGCGTGGGTTCCCTCCAGGTACTCTGGTTTCCTCCCACAGACCAAAAACATGCATGTTAGGCTGATTGATAACTCTGAATTGTCTCTAGGTGTGTGAGAGAATGAATGGTAGTTTGTCTCTATGTGGCCCTGTGATGGACTTGCGACCCATCCAGGGTGTACCCCGTCCCCTCGCACAGTGATTGCTGGACATGGGCACCGGTGACCCCGTGACCCAAAAATGAAAGAAGCGGGTAAATGATAATGGATGGATGGATAGAAGAGATGTTGACATGAACAAACATGGAGGGAAGAAGAGTCGCAATAAGCAGAGGAAAAGAGTGGAAAAATCTAAGCAAAGAGGAGCTCATGGCCTTCATTGGAGTGACCATTCTTGCAGGAAGTGAGAAGAACTGGAATGTACCAATGAGTGTGCTCTTTGGGAGTTTTCTACACAACCCAAGGTACCCTGAACCTACCAACCGACATCACTGAAGCAACTGGAAGATGTGGAGTGACAAAAGTTGCAAACAAGTAACAGGAGAGAGGCACAGAGAGCCAACAGAAGAGAAAGAGGTGCCAGATATGTCCAAGAAACAAAGATCGCAAAGCCACCAATTGGTGCAGGAAATGTAGTACTCCAGTGTGTAATGGTCACAGCCAAAAGCAAAAAGTTTGTGACAACTGCGCACAGTGAATAGAGAAAATATGTTTGTGTGGGCACATGTGAGTGTACAGTGTTCTGGTTGTATGTTCATTCTCTTTTTTGTCCTTCAGACAGATGGACATTCTAGCAATAATTTTTGAAGATTTTTGATGTTATTTCGTGTGAAAAAAGTTATAAAAAGTTATGAATAACCATATTAAATGTCAAATCAGTCTTTTCTTGACCCAAATATAATAAATATAACTGCCTTTAACCAAAATTAAAGGCATAATTTAAATTCATTGCAAAAACACATTGATTCTAATTGGGGTCATTTTTGACCCCACTCATGGAAGAATGTAGGTATTGGTCGTTCATGCATCCTAGGGTTAAAAGAATGGTCAAGATTAAATTGTTAAAAATATATATCTGAAGTGAGTTTAAATAGTAATTTATGTGATTTGGGAAGTTAATGAGTTGTTCATTTCTTCTTTTTTGTATTTAAAGGAAGTTGTTTGTTTGAATTGTTTATCATAGAATAAGGGGCAGATATGATATTTTTTTTCTTCATCTGCCACCTTTCATTTTATGTTTTTTTTTTCTTAACTGTATGTTAATTGTTTTGTGTTTTTTATTATAAAATGAATGAATAAATAAAATAAAATAAAAATAACTAGAGATCTGTTCGAGCCTCTGGACCAGATACCTTTGAAGTATCTGTCATTTAAAACAGCTTTGTTATTAGCTCTGACATCAGCTAAAAGAGTGAGCCACTTGTCAGGTCTGTCCGTCCCTCCTTCTTGTCTCAAAATTCAAAAAGATGGAAGTTCAGCTGAACTCCGGCCAAATCCTGCTTTTATACCCAAAAGCATAACAAGTTTGTTCAGGTCCAGATTCATTACGTTGGACGGGTTCTGTCCTCCTCCCCACAAAACTATAGAGGAGAAACAATTTCACCTGTTCTACCCAGTATGCGCGCTCAGGTGTTATGTGACACGTAGAGCCGCGGTGCGTAAATCCGATCAGTTGTTTGTACACTTCAAGGAACGATCACAAGGTCAACCTTTATCTTCCCAGCGTTTGTCACATTGGTTATGTGAAACTATTTCACAGGCCTACAGTTCTTCTGGTCTCTAACCACCTGAAGGACTCAGGGCTCATTCCACCAGGGGGATTTCAACCTCCACAGCTCTGCACAGAATAGTGTCTGTGCAAGACATCTGCTCTGCTGCTTCATGGTCATCACGGACCCTCTTTATCCGTTTTTATTTACGAGATGTCTCCAGTTCTTCACTGACCCATTCAGTTCTCAGTGTTATGACAGAGTGATTTTTCACAGTCAAACAACTATAAAAAATAAAATAAAACTAAGAAAGGGAAACAACAATAAAACAATTATCGACAAAACAACACAGCCTTGTTTCTCTCATTATTTGGTGAACGTTGTTTTGTATAATTATTCCTTTAAACAGGAAAATTACTTCTTCCTCATTGGAAATGTTTCCTTTTCCTATTCCTTTTTGCCTGATATGAATAAACATTCATTCAGCTAAGATCAGGCACAAAGGCTGCACGCTTGTAACTCAGTACGCACCAGATGCATAGATCAATGCTGCTTAATTACGCTTGAATAAAGAATGAGGTTTAGGCGGATGTCAGGGTGTTTGTTATGGTTCTCGGACAGACCCAGTGAGGCATGGACCATATCCTGCTCCGCCCTTTAAACCCAAATAGTGACCGCCTTTAAAGGGCGTAGCTTACACAAAATAGAACGTTGGTTACGTATTGTAACCCCAGATTCTATGACTGTGAGCGTAGCCATTTAAAACCTGGGCCTCACTGGCTCTAAAATGGCTGAAGAAAAGAATATGCCTTTGGGAGTCGAGCTCCGGTCCAGATGCAGTTCATAGCAGACTGGGTGGGGCCCACAGAAGGTGTGCAAGGACTAGACATTTTTCAGTGTTCGGCGCACTGCGCGGGTAAACCAAAATAGTGACAGCCTTTAATGGGCTACGCTTACACTCATAGAATCTGGAGTTACAATATGTAACCAACGTTTTGTTTCTTCAGCATGACTTTGGTGCTTTCAAAGCTCAACAATATAACTACTGAGATTAAGATGTGTAAAGATTTCATAAACTGTATTAAAATATGTTTTTTTTTTATTATCCTGATCAGGTTGAACACCTTTTACGGTGGTATTACCTGTCTCCTGGTCCTGTTTGGTGACTGGCTGACGGGTCGAAGTTGAACCCCTTTCTTTATTCTTTGCATCATTTCCTCCACTGCCTGCTGCTGAACATCCACCTCTGAAAAAAAGGGAAAAAAACACTGGTCTGAATTATTACACAGTCAGACTTTACTTCTCTTTCATGCATTTCTTTTAATGGACAGATCTTTTCTGGGTGGTGTTTGCATGTTCTCTCCATGCATGCATGGGCTTTCTCAGGTACTCCGGTTTCCTCCCATAGACCAAAAACATGCATGTTAGACTGATTGGTAACTCTAAATCGTTCCTAGGTGTGAGTAAGAGAGTGAATTGTTGTCTGTCTCGTTTGTCTCTATGTGTCCCTGTGATTGATTGGAGACCTGTCCAGGTGTCCCCCGCCCCTCACACAGTGATGGCTGGATATGGGCACCAGTAACCCAAAAAGAAGAAGTGGGTAAAGATAATGGATGGATGGATGGATGGATGGATGAACGCTTTTTGGCTATGCCCACATTGACATAGATTGTTTTAAAAAGAGGATTTTTCCCCCTTCTGGTTTTTCACCATCTGCATTTTTGTGAAATCAATTTTTTAAATACTTTCTGAAGACGAAACCCTCAGTTCTTTGTGGATCTACGAGGAGTTAAAGCTAGGGATTGTATCATATTACTTTATGAAGGGAAACAGATATTGGAAAAAACTGTTTGCTTCATAGAGCCATTCTATAGAGCAATTCAATTTTGAACAACAGTGACATCATCATGTACAATATACTTCATGTACAGTATACGATGTACATTATGAGGCCTGTAACACATGTTTTGTTAGGCGTAATCCCTCCCCTTGTCCCGAGCTGCTGCACTCCTCCCCTTTGCCTGCTTGCCTTCATCTCAGTGAAAAAGTGAAGGATGAGCTCTTGTCTGTGTGACTGAGGGGGAAACATAAAACTGGCCAATGTTTCCGATAAGCTGCGCAATCGCGCACAGCTAACATATTCTCTGCGCACCATGAAATCTATGCTGCGCAGTTAGGGCAACTGCGCAAGTGTCCAAGCAAAATATCTAGTTATATATCGCTTTTATAATAAACTGTCAGCCCGAGTGAAGCTCTACTATCTGTCTGTATACAGTGCAGAAATGCCTTTTTGTCCACGTTGCTGTCCCCCCCCGGTCAAAACAGACCTGTGTCACATGATTTGTGTAGCGACAACTGAAGTTTATGAAGAGGTAAAAAAAATTAAACCAATGAAATCACAGGCAAACTTTCATTCCAGCCAATCAGCAACTTTTGGAGTTTCGGCGCTACGTCTGAATAAGCTACGTAGCTACAAACAACCTTGGCTTTCTAGCGTTTTCCAAGCTTTAAACTGCATATTTCATGGCATACAGAGGAATTATATTTGACATTGTGGATTTATCACAGAAGTTTACAGTTGTACGACATGAGACAAAGGCGGTACGTAAGCTAATCCCATTGCTTGTAGCCATTTTTTATCATGCTAAGTGTTAGCAAACAATCTAGATTCCTACTAGTCTTGGTGATTCTAAATCAATTCTAAAAGCCCCCAAATCAATTTTAAAATGTGTTTAAGTTTTTTCACGTGCCTACTCCAGAGCGTACTGCATTATGTGTCCACCTGTCACCGTAGAATTGGGCCTTGTAGGCCACTGTATATTGAGCTTGTTAGCTAGCTCCCTTATCTGAATGGAATCTGCTAGCATGGAGCCGAGGACAGCATAACCCGCTCCTTCATTGTCAAAAGTCGGTGTAAAATCATTTTGAATGCTACAGCGTTGCAGGGAAGGCAAAGATTGACACGAGCATGTTGTTTGCAAGAAGTTTAAAATAAAAATGCGGTACAGTATTTTGGAAATACGACAAAGATGCGGAAGGAAGATGAAAAGTGAAGCAGCAGACAGGCTGCAAAAATCTTCTAGCTAATTCCACAAGCAGAGCTGTGAAAATGTCCTACTCCATCGCCTGTTATATCACAAAGAATTTACGTGCATACAGCTCAGTCGAAGGTGAGGGATTCATGTTTATTTTTAATACTCTGGACTGAACGTACAGTATTCCTTCACATAGTTTTTTTTTGTGATAAAGCTGCACCACAACTCCATCAAGAAACAAAGAATGAAGTGGGAGAAGCTGATGCTACCAGCTGTAGCTCAAAGGTAAGTGTTTTTTCTCCCATCATACTAAAACTTATAAACAAGCTATACAACAAACTTAATGTAATTTGTCTTTTTAACAGGTTGAAGATGACAGATACACATTGACTGGAGCCAGTTCTAAATGATACATTTTATGGTTTATAATTTATTAGAAGTGTTTTTTACAGATTTGCACAGGTTTTGAAATTTTGTTAAAAATGTACTAAACATGAATCAATATGGTTAAGACTGTGAAGTATCTATATTTCATATTAGGTAAAGTTTTGAAAATAGAGCAAACATTAGTCCAATATGGTTTTTAAAAAAACTGTGGAGTCTGTATTTTACGTTGAGTTAAAGGTTAATGTACTATGGTTGGCTGAAGTATTTGTTTACTTTTGTATTTGTATATTTTTTATTATTTATCTGTGACGGACTGGAGACCTGTCCAGGCGTCCCCCATGGCTGTGATGGCTGGACATGGGTACCAGTGACCCTCGTGCCTTGAAAAGGAAGAAGTGGGTAAAGATAATCATGATGAATGGATGAATTATCTAATCTTAGATTTTTATTTTTATTTTAGAAAAATCCAGTCAGCTAAGCTAACCTCCATCCATCCATTCATCCATCCATTTTCTTCTGCTTATCCGGGGTCGGGTTGCGGAGGTAGCAGCCTAAGTAGGGAGTTCTAGACTTCCCTCTCCCCAGCCACTTGGGCCAGCTCCTCCTGGGGCATCCCAAAGCGTTCCCAGGCCAGCTGAGAAACATCCTATTTTTTTTTAAATGGTGATAAATGTGTGTTCAAAAACTATAGACCAATATCCTTGTTACCACAGTTCTCAGAAATTCTAGAAAACTATTTGTGACCAGACTAGATCAATTTATTGCTAAACAAAATATTCTAAGTAGCAGTCAGTATGGGTTTAGAAAAAAAAAACCTCTACATTAATGGCTCTCATGGAATTAATAGAACAAATAACTACTGCTGTCGATCAAAAACAATATTGTGTTAGTATTTTCGTTGATTAAAAAAAGCATTTGATACTATTTACCACACTATTCTCTTTGAAAAATTAAATAAATATGGAATTAGAGGGCCAGCATTATAGTGGGTATCTAGCTATTTGAAAGATAGGAAACAGTTTGTACAAATGAATGGTGTGAAATCTGACCTCTGCAACATCACATGCGGAGTTCCTCAAGGCTCTGTACTTGGACCAAAGTTTTTTTATTTTATATGTTGAAGGACTTGGTAGTCAGGAATTCTTCAATGTGTCCTTTTTGCAGATGATACCACATTTTTTTTGTTTGGGTAAAGATATAGAACGGATGTTGGAGTTGATGAAGACAGAATTTGTTCAAATACAAACTTGGTTTAAACTTAATAAATTATCATTAAATCTAGATAAAACTAATTACATGATATTCAGTAATAAAAAGAGAACTACCTGTATTGATGTTCCATTTAAAATTGAGGGTGTTGAGATTTGTAGAGTGAGTGAGGTGAAGTTTGTGGGTGTTATCATTGATGACAAACTAACATGGAAACATCCCATACATTCTGTAAGAAAAATAGCTAAATATATTGCGGTACTGTACAAAGTCAGGGACTTATTAAATGATAAAACTCTGTATTAATTGTATAACATCCAGGCTGTCATATTGTTAAGTTTGCATATGATACAGCGGTGGTGGGATGCATCACAAACAATGATGAGTCCAGCTACAGACAGGAGGTGGAACACCTGGAGAGCTGGTGCAAAGAGAATAATCTTCACATGAATGTGAAGAAGACAAAGGAGATGATTGTGGACTTCAGAAGGAACAAACACACCCATGCCCCACTGAACATAGGTGGATCTGCGGTGGAGGTGGTCTCCAGCTACAAATACTTGGGTGTACACTTGAATGATAACCTCAGCTGGAGCAACAACACCACCAGCCTGATCAAGAAAGGTCATCAGAGACTCTACTTCCTCAGACGGCTGAGACGAGCTGGTCTGAGCAGCCCAGTTCTCACCTCCTTCTACAGGTGTGCAGTGGAGAGCATCCTGTGCTCCAGCATCAATGTGTGGCATGGAGGCTGCACAGTTGCAGAGAGGAAAGCTCTACAGAGAGTGGTGAAGGCTGCACAGAAGTCTGTTGGAGTCAGTCTCCCCACCATCACAGACATTTACACCTCCAGATGCAGGAAAAGAGCCACCTGCATCATGAAAGACCTCACTCACCCAGCACACTCACTCTTTGCCCCACTCCCCTCAGGACGGAGGTTGAGGAGCATCAAATGTAGAACCACTAGACTGAGGAACAGCTTCTACCCTGAGGCTGTTAGACTCATGAATAAATAAACAATAAGAATGATCACTGCAAAATATCACATCATGCTGATGCTGATCTGTTTTCTTGTTGCTGTGTTCATCTGTGACCATCTGCTCATACAGACTCATGTTCGTGCTGCTGTTTATAATGATGTTTTTCCACTACATTAGGGCTTAGTGTATTACTAGTTGATGTTTTTCTTAGTTAATCCTAGATGTTATTACTGTTTTTTTTTTTTCTTTTTCTTGCATTTGTTGTTGGATGTAACTGGGACCCTGTGTACATAATCTCGTTTTCATCACATGTACCACATGCGGTGCAAATGACAATAAAGACTCTCTGACTCTGACTCTGATAACACAATCATTGTTCCACTTTTAATCTATTGTATTGATGTTTGGGGGAAGCGTGCAAAAACAATTACAAAGCCTATTTTTGTTTTACAGTAAAGAGCTGTAAGAATTATCACTAGAAAGCATTACTGTCACCCATCCATCAACCACATTATTTTATCAACTGAAGATATTGAAGTTCCATAATTTGGTAGATTATAGTATTTTATCAGTTATGTATAGGGCTCAGAACAACACATTACCTTTAAATATAAAAAAAATTGTTAAAAGACAAAGTTGTTATTATCTTAATGGGATAGAGATATTTGTCAAACCAAAATTCAGAACTAGTTTGAAGAAACGGTCTACCTCAATCCAGGGAATTGGATTGTGGAATGGTTAGGAGAAGGAGAGTGATGTTAAAAATGCCAAGTCAATGTGTACGGTACATTTAAAGAGGAACTAAACTCCAAATTAACTTTTTTTAGCTGATAAAAAGTGTTATAGCACTATGTCTGTGTTAATCTTCACATATTTGTGCGTATTATTTCAAATCGGCAATATTTGGTCTAAAAACGTGTTTACGGTAACCCTATGGGTTGAACATAGGTATTGCAGCTTAATTTTCTTATTGGTCATGGACTGTTCACTCTGACGTGTCTTGTACACTCTGAAATCACAAAAGTGGCTCAAGCAGAGCCAATCCCCTGCAGAGATGAGAAGGTCCGCGCTGCAGTTCATACCTTATATGGAAGTGTTACATTGCACGCCGGAAAAGTACTGCAACAATGCATATTATAGTTTTTGGAATGGCACTAGTTATTTGTATAGTTTAACTTATTTATTTTAAGAATACTTTTCACGTCATTGAAACTATTTGGTTGTATTTGTTTTCTTAGGGTGCGATGGACGAGCGAAGCATGTATGCCAAGTTAGAAAAGTGGTGGAAGTGCTGGTTTGGGGTCTGACAGACCCCAGTTCGAACCCTGGTCACGGAATACCTTGTGGTATTTTATTTTTTATATTTTAGGCCTTTTGTTTTGGATAGATCGGGTGGGAATAGATATATACATCTACATATTTATTCTTTGTTTTTGCTTGCTGTAATTTGTTTGCTAGAGTTTTAGGGCCAGTTTACACGGCGCATATTTTGAGTGTAACCGCTACTTTCTCTTTGCGACTTTGCTTATCGCCTATACGACGCTGCTGGCCCCACTCGATGACTCTGATACTTTCCTGATCCTGCTCTCAAGGTGGAAGTTTTTCGCTGACCCCCCGCTGATAATGTAAACATCTCCCGTGGAGCTTTTGTGTCAACCACATGCGCGCAGCCCGCACGCGCGGACAGTCTGACATTTCACGTGTCACGTTGCAAAATATAACAGTTTAACAATAATAAACAGTATTTATGTTGGCGTGGGAGATGTAAATTTATCTGAACTACAGTATCTATCTGGACTCGTTACATTTTTTAAACAGTGCGTAACGTGCTGTGAAAATGAAGACACCAGGTTTATTTTTTATTTATTTATTTATTCAGCACCACAAAGTTTAAACACAAACACTGAGAATTAAACTGAACACACTATTAAAACACGTGAACCGAACTGTAACTACGTTAATGAACTGGACTCTTGCTGTGTGTTCATCTGGACCCATCAGAACCGCCGAACCATCAGCCTGTCAACGACAGCTTCTCCACCTGGCAGAAATAAATAAATAAATAAAAACTCAGTTGTTGTGTGATCAAAGTAAACACAAGCAAACATTATATTAAGAACGTTGATTTACCTGCTGTAAGTCAGCTGTTTATCACGGAGTAAAGTCCGGTTCTGGTCCACAGTCCACTCAGCGGTTCTGGTCCACAGTCTCAGCGTCTGGTGTGCAGCTTGTTAGATGAAGCGGGTCCCACTGACTCAAATCTGTTGACTCTTATCCAAATTCCAGCTTTAACTTGTTGTTAACTTGTTGACAACAACTTGTAGTTAGCTGATTTTAGCCAGAGAGGAAAACAGACGAGGCAGGCTCTCGGCTGCTGTTTACCTCAGGCTGCACGCATGCGCAGTAGTGAAGGTTCCAAAAATCACAGCGCCATCTAAAGGCCCAGCATGGTAACTACAGTGAAATCATGAGGACGGGGGGTGGAGGGGGAGAGAGTCGTATCCACAGAATTCGACAGTGTCAACGCAAAACTTTTCACCTAATTAACATACCCAAAACATCCGTTTCCCCCACACAGTGTCCGTGTAAACAGGGCCTTAGTTTGTTTTAGTTTGTTGCTAGAGGGGGCGTGAACGCAGCTCAACTGCCCACCTCCTCCCCTCCTTGTCTCTCGACACTCCTATTTTCATGAGGGATTTTGAATCTTGTCTGGGGGCAGGGCTACCGTTTCACAGTGAGTTGAGGACCTCTTTAAGAAAATTATTAAAACAGAATTGTTAAAAAAAAAAATGAAGTAGCTTAATGTGTATTGTATTAGAGTTAGAAAAATTAGAAAGAGTTATTCATTTTGTTCTGTTACTTGAAGATTATTATTGTTTGAACTAATTGTTTGGGAAAAAAAGGGGGCAGATATAATAATATTTTTTTCTTCTTTCTGCTACCTTTCATTTTATATTTTGTATTCTTATTGTTTATAGGATTGTTTTGTATAGTTTTTTTTATGAGTAAAATTTTATAAAAATAAATAAATAGTCCCTCCAGCATGTCCTGGGTCTTCCTCTGGGTCTCCTCCTGGTGGGACGTGCCGGAACACCACACCAGGGATGTGTCCAGGAGACATCCTAATCAGATGCGCAAGCCACCTCAACTGGCTCCTCTCGATGTGGAGAAGCAGCGGCTCTACTCTGAGTCCCTCCCAGAGGACCGAGCTTCTCACCCTATCACTAAGGGAGAGCCCAGATACCCTGCGGAGAAAACTAATTTTGGCCGCCTGTATCCGAGATCTCGTTCTTTCGATCACAACCCAAAGCTCATGACCATAGATGAGGGTAGGAACATAGATCGACCAGTAAATTGAGAGCTTCGCCTTTTGACTCAGCTCTCTCTTCACCACGACAGACTGGTACAGCGCCTGCTTTACTGCTGACTCTGCACCTATCCGCCGCCTATCGATCTCACTCTACATTTTTCCCTCATTCGTGAACAAGACCCTGAGATTCTTAAACTTCTCCACTTGGGGCAGCAACTCCTCCCCGACCTGGAGAGGGCACTCTACCCTTTTCCAGCTCAAGACCATGGCCTCGGATTTGGAGGAACTGATCCTCATCAGCGTCACAATCGGCTGCAAACCGCTCCAGCGATAGCTGTAGATCATGACCTGCTGAAGCAAATAGGACCACATCATCTGCAAAAGGCAGAGAAGTGATCCTAAGGCCACCAAAATGGATCCCCTCAACACCTTGGCTGTGCCTAGAAATTTTGTCCATAAAAGTTATGAACAGAATATGTGACAAAGGGAAACCTTAAATGAGTCTCCCGAATAGACCTTAGGCTTTAGAGTGTAATCCCCCCATAATTGGAACGCACTCTACGGTCCCCCTTTTTGAATAGGGGGAATACTACCCCAGTCTGCTAATCCAGGGGAACTGCCCCCGATGTCCACTCAATATTGCAGAGTCGTATAAGCCAACACAACCCCACAACATCCAGAGCCTTGAGGAACTCCGGGCGAATCTCATCCACCCCAGGGTCCCTGCCACCGAGGAGTTTTTTAACCACCTCGATGACCTCAGCACCAGAGATTGAATAGCCCGATCCAAAGTCCCCAGGCCCTGCTTCGTCAGTGGAAGACATGCTGTGGGATTGAGGAGGTCTTCGAAGTATTCTGCCCACAGACCCACGACACCCCGAGTTGAGGTCAGCAGCATACTACCTCCACTATGAAGTGTTGGTGGCATACCGCTCTCCCCCCGGGCCCCCACCCCCCACCCTCCCCGAGACACCGAATGGTGGATCAGAATTGCCTCGAAGCCGTACAGAAGTCATTCTAAATTGACAAGTCACACCTCACACATTAATAGCAGGGATTAATGTGTGAGGTGTGACTTGTCAATTTACATACAGTAGGATGTGTGTGTGTTTTCTGTAAGCTCTGTTTTCACACACTGAACTTTGAATGGGTACGTGTTATCCCAAGTATGTGGGGGTGTTAGTTTCTAATTTACATATGTTGGTGCGTGTCAATGGCTTATCCTGTTATAACTTCTCCCTCTCACTGTATCCTCACTGAATTGATAAAGCTCCTCGGATGAGAAGCGAAATGTCTTGTTGCTACAAATAAAGTCCAGTTGTTCTGTATTGAACGCCTTTTTTGATTTTATCATGTCCTGGACAACTGAGAATCTTCACCAGCATTAAGTTAAAGAATTTTATGTAATCCTATATTTGTTCCTGATTTTGGTATAAATTAAAAAGGTTTGATACAGTAAATAATCTAAAATTATTGTTTTGAATAAATATTCTATTAAGAAAGTTAATTCTCAATAGTCCAGGTATCAAATCCGCTCATTCTCAATCAGTTCATCTGGACAGTTTCTTTTTAGCAGAAACGTTTCACCCTCACTCCAGAGGGCTTCCTCAGTCAGAGTAGTCCAAAGCACACTGAAGTTAACCCACCAAGTAAGCAACTTATGTGGACCAACCAGTTTGCTGTAGCCAAGATGGTTTCTGGGGGCGTGTCCCTCGTCGACTCCTCCCAGGCAGGCAGACATGTCCAAAGTGGTTCAAGACAAGAAAGTTAATTCTCAATAGTCCAGGTATCAAATCCGCTCATTCTCAATCAGTTCATCTGGACAGTTTCTTTTTAGCAGAAACGTTTCACCCTCACTCCAGAGGGCTTCCTCAGTCAGAGTAGTCCAAAGCACACTGAAGTTAACCCACCAAGTAAGCAACTTATGTGGACCAACCAGTTTGCTGTAGCCAAGATGGTTTCTGGGGGCGTGTCCCTCGTCGACTCCTCCCAGGCAGGCAGACATGTCCAAAGTGGTTCAAGACAAGAAAGTTAATTCTCAATAGTCCAGGTATCAAATCCGCTCATTCTCAATCAGTTCATCTGGACAGTTTCTTTTTAGCAGAAACGTTTCACCCTCACTCCAGAGGGCTTCCTCAGTCAGAGTAGTCCAAAGCACACTGAAGTTAACCCACCAAGTAAGCAACTTATGTGGACCAACCAGTTTGCTGTAGCCAAGATGGTTTCTGGGGGCGTGTCCCTCGTCGACTCCTCCCAGGCAGGCAGACATGTCCAAAGTGGTTCAAGACAAGAAAGTTAATTCTCAATAGTCCAGGTATCAAATCCGCTCATTCTCAATCAGTTCATCTGGACAGTTTCTTTTTAGCAGAAACGTTTCACCCTCACTCCAGAGGGCTTCCTCAGTCAGAGTAGTCCAAAGCACACTGAAGTTAACCCACCAAGTAAGCAACTTATGTGGACCAACCAGTTTGCTGTAGCCAAGATGGTTTCTGGGGGCGTGTCCCTCGTCGACTCCTCCCAGGCAGGCAGACATGTCCAAAGTGGTTCAAGACAAGAAAGTTAATTCTCAATAGTCCAGGTATCAAATCCGCTCATTCTCAATCAGTTCATCTGGACAGTTTCTTTTTAGCAGAAACGTTTCACCCTCACTCCAGAGGGCTTCCTCAGTCAGAGTAGTCCAAAGCACACTGAAGTTAACCCACCAAGTAAGCAACTTATGTGGACCAACCAGTTTGCTGTAGCCAAGATGGTTTCTGGGGGCGTGTCCCTCGTCGACTCCTCCCAGGCAGGCAGACATGTCCAAAGTGGTTCAAGACAAGAAAGTTAATTCTCAATAGTCCAGGTATCAAATCCGCTCATTCTCAATCAGTTCATCTGGACAGTTTCTTTTTAGCAGAAACGTTTCACCCTCACTCCAGAGGGCTTCCTCAGTCAGAGTAGTCCAAAGCACACTGAAGTTAACCCACCAAGTAAGCAACTTATGTGGACCAACCAGTTTGCTGTAGCCAAGATGGTTTCTGGGGGCGTGTCCCTCGTCGACTCCTCCCAGGCAGGCAGACATGTCCAAAGTGGTTCAAGACAAGAAAGTTAATTCTCAATAGTCCAGGTATCAAATCCGCTCATTCTCAATCAGTTCATCTGGACAGTTTCTTTTTAGCAGAAACGTTTCACCCTCACTCCAG
>JBBPBX010067664.1:0-19344 GCA_038048925.1 Garcialebias charrua | reverse complement strand
TATATATATATATATATATATATATATATATATATATATTATATATATATATATATATATATATATATATATATATATATATATATATATATATATATATAAATAATAATAATAATGTGTTTGTCTGTCATCTGCGTATGTTTCCCATACACAGACGAAATTCGTCTCTGCATTTAACCCAACCACCCCAGGTGGTGCAGTGAGCAGCCAGAGGGCGCTCGGGGAGCTGGAGAATTAGGTGTGCACTCATAGACACCCCAAGGTGTGTAGTGGCCGGGACGCGAACCCGCGTCCTTCGGGTCCCAAGTCAAACGCCCTAACCACTATACCATATATATATATATATATAACAGGTAACCCCCGACCTACGACCCCATCGACCTGCGAACCACGGGACTTACGAACATATCATATTTAATAAAAATATGAATTAAAAAAAAAAAAAAAATTTTTTTTTTTTTTTTTTTTTTTTGTGTTTAAATGTTCTTAATTTCATGTGTACATCACTTTGTTGCAGCTCTGGTTGTTTTAAAGGCTTTATAAATAATAATTATGATAAAAAAGATCATTTCTGATCATTTTTGAGCAATTTTGGGAAACAGGAAGTAGGTCTTCAGTTTACACGGTCACAAATTAATGTAGAACACCGGACGCTATTTAAGGTTCAGTCACTGGGGTCTCCGGTCACAAATTAATGTAGAACACCGGCGGACGCCATCTTAGGTTAGCTGCCGAGAGCTGGACGAAGACTGGTGACCAGGATGGCTTCATATGGATTAATTACTAGCTGGAAACGTCTCTGTGAACTTTGTGGATGTCTCAAGCAGCAGCGGATTTATCGCCGATCGTGCCAGGCCGCCGTGCGAACACCTCCGGCCGGCCTGGCTACACCTCCGGCCTGGCTAGCTCCAGAGCTAACACTGGAGCTAACACTGGAGCTAACACGGGAGCCGGCCTTTTGAACACTGGTGACCAGGATCGCATCATGTGGATTAATTACTAGCTGGAATAGCTCTGTGGACGTCTCAGGCTGGAGCAGCGGCTGGAGCAGCAGAAGCTGCAGATTGATCGCGCCGCCGCTCCAACACTAGCTCATGGCTTGGCTAGCAGAAGCTAGCCAGCTAGCTAACACAGGCCTGGAGCAGCTGCGGTGGCTTGCCGGCCCCCGCGCTGCTCGGCCCGACAACAATCAACGCATGGCAACCTAAGATGTCGGCTTTGACCATCTCAAAGTAAGAAAATATATTTTTATTTATTCTGTAAATGTGAATAGCAATGTTTAACATTACAGTACACTACTTTACATGCTTAAATGTGTGCGCGCGCTCCGTTAGCATGATAAATAAAGGTTGAATGAATGAATGAATGAATAATTTTTTTTTTTAAATATAATTTTCACCCCCTACCTACGAACGGATCGAGCTGCGAACGGTTCTTAGGTCCCTAATTCGTTCGTAAATCGGGGGTTTGCTGTATATATATATATATATATATATATATATATATATATATATATATATATATATATATACATATATATATATATATACATATATATATATACATACATACAGGTAGTCCCCGACTTACGAACGAGTTCCGTTCCTACGCACCGTTCGTAACACGAAATCGCCGTAAGTCGGAAAGCACACCCCAGCCGCCACTGATACACGTACATGTACGGTACTGTAAGTTACCAAGCACTTCGCCTATCCTAACACAGTACCCTACATAATTATCAAAAACACATACAGTACAGTACATTTAGAGACATACAGTAATTAAATAAAAAAATAAAATTTCTTACTGTGAGCTGGTCTCCGCCGCCTGTTCAGCTCTGTGTCCCCGGTGGGGCCGCCTTAGCATTTTATCCCCTCTGTTAGCTCGGTGTCATCCCTCCAAAAGGTTGCAGTTGTTTATCTGCGTTGTAGCATGCTAGCTCGGTGTTTATCCAACATCTGAGGCTACCAGGCGGACATCGAGGCAACCTCCCGGCTGCAGCAGGCATCTCCGCTGCCCATCGGGTCCGTGTCCCCAGTGGGGCTAGCGTTAGCATGTTAGCTCGTGACTCCTCCGGTCATGCTCGCTGTCTGCTGGGGTCAGAGCTAACCGAAGCTAACCTCAAAATGGCGGACACTGCTGAAAGCATAGCTCTGTGTCCAGGGTTTGCGATTGGGGGTTGCTGCTCCAAGCCTGAGACGTCCACAGAGTTCACAGAGCGTTTCCAGCTCATTTATCCGTATGAGGCAACCTCTTATCGGACACACAGACCTCCAAAGCCGTCTGTCGAGGCCGGAGCTAACCGAAGCTAACCGCAAAATGGCGGACATGGCGGCAGTGCCGAAAACTGTCGGAAACTGTCGGAAACTGCCGGAAACTGCGTAAATAGGCTTAAAAATTATAATAAAAATAATGATAATAATGATACTTTATTTATGAAGCCATATAAAACAACCACAGCTGCAACAAAGTGCTGTACACATGAAATTAAGAACATTTAAACACAATTATTTTTCATATTTTTATTAATATGATGCGTTCATAAAGTCGGATCGCCGTAAGTCGAGGTCCATCAGTAAATCGGGGACCACCTGTATATTAGTTTTACAAATATGTATGTCTATGTGTTGTGCTCATACTCCAAAAAAACTGATTCATTAGAAAAATGAACTGGCATTCTGGACATGTTTTGATCATTTTTATTTGCTTGTACTGATTTGCACATGATCGTCATCCTGACTGTTCTCAAAGAGAGGCTGGAAAAAACAAATCCAGCGTTGCAGATCTGTTTTCTGTACTACAAAGATGTTAGCATCACTGTCAGTACTGAATAACATGTGAGTCAAGAAAATACTTCAATTGAAGCCACGTGCAAAGACAGAATGGGATATAATTGGAGTTATTTAAAATTCACTTGCTATTTTATGTAACATAAACCAAGCCTTGGGTTTTGTGAGGCTCTGTGTCTCTGTGCTGATGCTCTATTTAAAACAACTGTTCTGCTTTTCTGAGATGCAGTGGAGCAGTCAGCATCTTACCTGTATTAGACAGTCAGAACATTTATGTTTGGATAATCAGGTAAGATTTCCCATATTGAAGTCAAGCTACCCACTCCCCCTACTTCACACAAAATGACGACTCCAATTATGATGTAAAAAAGAAAAAAAGAAAAGAAAAAAAGAAAACATTCAAAATGTAAAGGTCTCTCCATGGTCTTCAGGTGTGTACAGTATTTGGATTGCATTGTGACAGGAAGTGTTAAAGTGTGGCTTACATGAATTTTTTTTTTTACTATGCATGAAATTGCTCAAAATATATATATTTTATCATATACAGTAAATATGTTTGTTTTTTCAAATAAAATGATGAATCAATTTAATTTTGCTTTAAAAGTGGTTTTAAACTTAGCGCTGTGTTTATTCACGGGAAATCCGATTACACGCGAATGCAACATTTGTGACGTAAAATCGGGCAGAGGGCTATGTCTCTTTAATAGCGGACAATTTATAACCCGACAAATTTAGCAATCTAAGTGAAGATTTGAGCTATTTGTCTTCAGTTTGGGAAACAGAAAGTTAGATGAACAAGAGGTTTTAATTTAGGTATGCATCCGTATTTATTTGAGTTTCACTTTTTCCGGAAGCGAGGGGGCTCTGAGGCAGGCGATCTCCAGAAAGATGCAGACTGCTTCTGCCCGATACTACGTCACAGATGTTGCATTCGCGTGTAATCGGATTTCCCGTGAATAAACACGACGCAAAGTTTAAAATCACTTTTAAAGCAAAATTAAATTGATTTATCATTTTGTTTGCAAAAACGAACATATTTAAATGATAAAATATATGTATATTGAGCAATTTTATGCATAGTAAAAATATCATGTCAGCCACACTTTTAAGTCATGGATAATTTTGAGCTGTAGGAAACTGGAGACTCGTTAAATATCTGAATGATAATCTGCTAAATCTGTAAATCTTTGATTGGACGACGCAGATGTTGTGTTCAGAAAACACAGTGTTTAGTGTGTTTGTTAGTGGTTAGTGTTTAGTGTGTTTGTTAGTGTTTAGTGTGTTTGTTAGTGGTTAGTGTTTAGTGTGTTTGTTAGTGTTTAGTGGGTTTGTTGGGTCTATAATGTTGTGCACTGTTTGTTACGACATGTTACTGTGCCTTTAAGAGATGCTTTACGGCATGGGGTAAATGTGAGGGTGGGGGGGAGTTTTGGGTCAGTAAAGTTTGGTGCACGAAGCGACACGGTGTGGTTATTGAGTTCCCGCGGACGTTACAGCAGATATCTCCAATCATCCCGAAGAAGAAGCTGGATGGAGTCAACTGTCACATCTTGCACAAGACTTATGTAATGGAGTTGTAGTGATAGCGGCAACAGTTTTGGGTCCTGGGGGCAGCATAAGTGACATGCTTGTTTTTTTTCCATTGTCCAGTCTTACCATGACTTGCTTAAAATCTATGCAGGTCTCCATGGTCTAAGTTGTTTTGGATATAACTTGAGTTCCTCCTATACTGTCATAGTGCTGAGTATATATGTCCTAAGAACCGAGTTAGGAGCAGGTGGGATCCCTTGATGAAAAGACTCTACCTGAGTAGGGGTTAGCTGCCTCTGAGGCAGCTGCATGACTGCCTCAGATGAGTCAGCGGGGGAGAGGTTGGACTCCAGAAACCATCTTTGCAACATCAAACTGATTGACCCACTATGTGAGTGTGCTATTTATAAGACTGAGTTTGTTGCAGCTCCTCTCACTGAAGTCTTTTTTTGATGAAAGATGAAACATTTCAACACAAAGTAACCGTCCAGAGGAGCTGACTTAACTTTGCTGGATGTTTTTTACCTGGATTATTGAGCATGATATTTGATGAGTAGGGTTGTGTTCAGCCAATGGAAAAAAAAAGACCATAAGATAAGAGGCCTGAATGCACTGACATGAATTGGTCATTGAGAAAGTAAAGCAGAACTGACCTTGCTTGACTCATGCCTTTGCTAAAACCTATTGGCTATAATTTTGTTAGCACAGTGTAATTTGCTAGTTGCTTTTGTCTAACAAAGTCATTTCTGGTGGGTGTATACAGCGTGATGAACGAATAATAGCAGGTAAAACTTCATTTGGTAAGAAGCAAGATCAAAGCTGCATTGTGACTGCCGTCACACTGAACAAAGTTTACTAAATGTATCCTGATCCATTCATATTCTTACAGGTTTTACAACGTGTAGTGGGGTTGCCATTCATGGTGAAAAGGTCTAACAGCTACTTAGATGAGAGTTTATGAAAAAAAAAATCAATTTGAATAATGCAAACCACTTACATTTCAGAGCAGTTCTAACAAATGTTGTACATTTTTATACAGCATCACTTTTACAAACATATTTAGTTTGACTGTTTTCATAATGAACAGCATCCACGATACTTTACAAAAGTATGTTGAGCTGCTGAACGTTTCAGTCCACAGGGAGTCGACCAGGACTTAATTTGTAAACCAAACAATGCCATATAGTGGGTGGGCTGGGGGTTGGTGGTGGTGGTATGGTGGTCCTCCCCCAGAGAATTTTCAATAAAGTAGATGCATTCCCTGCATTCTGACGTATTTTACAAATGTTTATTACAGTAGATTAACATGAAACAAAAGGTGAAAACTGTTATTATTGAAATCTTTCTGACTGCAAAGTGTTTGTCATGCAACACCGCTGCAGCTCTGCAGATACGGGGCGTTCTGACAGGTCGCGACGCATGCAAAAAAAAAAATCTGATTTTACTGGCCTGTTTAAAGCTAGGGTCTGCGATATTTGAACACTCTGGGACTCTCTGGGACTTAGAAATATTTTCAGCGCAGAAAAGCATTCTGCTCCCTCCCCTCAGAGCCATATATGGCACAGTCCGTGCTTCTGCTGAACTTGGGATCTGCTCCGCCCCCTGCTTCTGTCTGCTCAGAGCCGCTGCGATATTCTGTGTTTATGGTAATAAAACCTTCTAATAAAATAAAATAAAACCATGGAGCGCTAGTCCTACAACACAAAATCCAGCAGACACCAGCAGAGGTTCACGAAGCAACGTTTGGACATGATTTAATTCGCTCGTGACTTCCTCATGTCTGTCAGCGCTGGTCTGGAATGTCTGGAATGCTCCACCTCCATGTCTCTGCGCTCCGAGTGAAGGATGAAGCGATCACTTGACTTTTTGCAAAAAAACAAAATAAAAGTCCAGCTCTGTGATGAAGAAGGGATATTTAATAAATTTGTGTCACATACAAAACAGTCCTGCATCGCTTTGCAATCCGCTGCACCCGCTTCGGATGTTATCAACCATAGAATGGGACAGTTTCTCCCACACTCTATGGGGATGATAACGGTTGATAGCGCCCATAGAATGGACTGATAATGTACTAGCATGTTTCAAATACCGTTACAATGGATGACAGCAGGCTCCATTTACTTACGTGGTTAGGTTTCGATTTCACTCTCTTTGGTTCTTTGAATGAGAACGAGCTGCGGCTGGGACAGGTGGGGGCGTGGGTTGGGGCGTGACAAACAACTCTGTTTTTATTGGCTGTCAGTGTCCTGGTCACTCTGTGTTTTCAGTGTTTTTATAAATGCTGATAGAGAAGCAAGGGGACTATAGTTTTTTTCAGAGATTACTTTGTCTAACATCAGTTTGTCAGTAGATAGTGACTGAGTGAAGAAATATGTTAAAAATATATTGTTTGAAAAGTTACAGACTACATTACAATCTTACATACCCCACCTTTAAGGCTGTCATCATTTATTCCATATTTATTCCACATTCATTCAATATTTTGCTAAATCTCAGGTTTGAGAACTGTTTCCTTACTCAATCCTAATGATGGTTTCTTTATTTTTTTGTGATTTATAAGTGTATTTATAAGTGTATTAGAGTATTAAGTACAGGATAATTTCTTAACTTAATGTAGTTTAGTGTGTCCAACACCACGGTCAGGTGCACCTGCTCCTCCTCCCTGCTTTGCACCATGAGACAACAAGCGCTGCTCTAAGTTTTTGGCCAAACACAAATAAAAACTGTCTAATATTTAGTGCTTTGTCACTGGCTTAGATAAGAGTTGCAATCCTCTTGCTCAATTCAGAAAAGCATCGTGGTTACTCCAACATCGCTTCACATATTCTGACCGCATGACAAATAGCTTTATGAGGCGAGATCATGATCTCTTTTATGCAGTTCAGATAACTCCTGCAGTGATTCACAGATTGTTCACAAAAGCATAGAAACATATGCATTGTGAAAAATAGTTAATTATATATAAATATATATATTTTTTTATAAACTTGCCCATGACTTTGAACTTTTAGGGGCATAGATTTTTTAAAGAGTAAAAGCGGAAATGTGAAGCAGCTCTGATGTGATATTAAGAAACTCGAAATTTGTGTTTAGGTATAGGGTGCCATTGTAAAATCCTGGATGTGGGGAATGGGATAACAATCGTTTTCTGTGATGTTATTAAGGCGGCGGAAATCCCCACATGGTCGCCATTTGCCGTCTGCCTTGGGCACCATGTGCAGGGGGGAGGCCCACGGACTGTTTGAACGCTGCACAATGCCTAAACGCTCCATGTTAGCAAACTCTTCCTGTGCTATTGCTAGCTTAGTAGCATCGAGGCGGCGTGCACGTGCGAAAACCGGGGGGCCCGTTGTGGGGATATAATGTTCGATCCCATGCTTTGTGTTTGTGTTGGCAAAATTAGGAACAGTCAGTGAGGGGAACTCAGACAATAAACGCTGAAACACGTTACCCGAAGCTAAAAAGTTAGCATGCATTAAAGGCCCAGCTCCTCGCGTCGCACAAGGCAGTGATGAAAAGGACACAGCGTCGATCAAACGTCTGTTAGCAACATCAACAAGGAGCCCGTGAGCACAAAGAAAATCAGCCCCTAAAATAGGAACTGAGCTAGCAGCTACAACAAAGTTCCACTGGAAGTCCCGTTCATGGAAACAAACAGTCACCAACCTTTCACCAAACGTCTTGATGGGAGAGCCATTAGCCGCGGTTAGCAGCGGCCCGCAGCCTTCTGCCAACCTGTCGGAGCCAGTCGGGGGAACGAGGCTCTTCTGCGAACCAGAGTCCACCAGGAACCGCCTCCCCGACCTCGAGTCTTCGATGAAAAGCAGCCTTTCCTTGTCGCCAACGGCCGCGGCTGCTAGCGGGCGCTGGCGTTGTCGTTTTCCCTGCGGCTTGAAGCTGCACGGCGGGATGCACCGTCGTGCTTTGGCGCCAAAGCGCTGGTGGTAGGAACAAAGGGCGGCTCCTGTCCGCCTGCGGGTAGCGACCCCTGCTACCACCGATGGCTCGTCCGGCGCTGAGGGCGTTGCTTGAAACTCAGGTGCTGCTGGAGATCCGGGGACCGCCGCCTGGACCGCGAAGGTCCTCGTAGCCAGGAGGATGCGGTCGGCTTCTTCCGCCAGCGAGCGGTAGTCTCTCTGCTGCAGAAGCGGGGAGTTGGCCAGGACCGTGCGCACCGAAGCCGGGAGCTGGCGGAGGAAGAGGTGGAGGAAGAGAAACCCACAGTCGTCTGATCCCATCAAGGACAACATGCTCTCCATCAGCTCAAGAGCCGTGCCATCGCCCAAACCGGAGAGGGAAAAAAGTTTCTCAGCGTGCTCCGCATCTGAGAGTGAGTGACGCCTCAGGAGCAGCTGCTTGAGGGCGGCATACTTTCCGTGTGCAGGAGGGTCCCGGAGCAGGCTCATTGCTCGCCGAGTGGACAGCGGATCCATCGAGGCGACCACATAGTGGTATTTGGTGTCGTCTGCAGAAATCCCGCAAAGAGCAAACTGTGCTTCGATGTGGACGAACCACGACGGAGGGTCGTGCAGCCAGAAGTCCGGGATTTTAACGGCCACCGAAAAAGCGAGCGGGGCCGCCTGTGGAGGTTCCACAGCAGCGACATCTGAGAGAGCTGGCTGGAGCGTCAGATGTCGACATGTTCAATTCACGAGGTCACCAGTGTAGGAGGTGATGAAGAGACGACACAGAAGACGGGATGCAGAACTTCACTTTAATCAACTCCTACAGTTCTGGCGGTAAGCACCCAAAAACCACCTTATATATCAACCCTTTCACAATACAACATCCGGTCCTCTGGACCTTTCACAATAAAACATCCGGTAACACATTCGGTCCACTGGGTGTGAGTAGAGTCCCCTAGTGGTCCACCACACCATTTGTAAAGTTACACAGTCAAAAAATAATAGCAATATTTTGGTTCGTTTTAGCCTTATGTAAGAAAAAAAATTCAAAGTCACATTTGTCAGAGTCAGAGAATCTTTATTGTAATTTGCACCACATGTGTTTCATGTGATGAAACGAGATTATGTACACAGGGTCCCAGTTACATCCAACAATAAAAAGTAAAAGAAGAACAGTAATAACATCTAAGATATGAACTAAGAAAAACATCAACTAAAAATATACTAAGCATTAATATCATAGAAAACATTACTCCAAACAGCAGCACGAACATGAGTCTGTATGAGCAGATGAGCATGAATGAACACAGCAGCATGAAACAGATTTTTTCAGCAGCATGAACAGATCAGCAGCAACATGATGTGATATTTCACAGTGATTATTCTGGTTATTTATTCATGAGTCTAACAGCCTCAGGGTAGAAGCTGTTCCTCAGTCTAGTGGTTCTACACTTAATGCTCCTCAGCCTCCTTCCTGAGGGGAGTGGGGCAAAAAGTGTGTGTGCTGGGTGAGTGGGGTCCTTCATGATGCAGGTGGCTCTCTTCCTGCATCTGGAGGTGTAGATGTCTGTGATGGTGGGGAGACTGACTCCAACATCTTCTGTGCAGCCTTCACCACTCTCTGCAGAGCTTTTCTTTCTGCAGCTGTGCAGCCTCCATGCCACACGTTGATGCTGGAGCACAGGATGCTCTCCACTGCACACCTGTAGAAGGAGGTGAGGACTGAACTTCTCAGACCAGCTCGTCTCAGCCGTCTGAGGAAGTAGAGTCTCTGATGACTTTCTTGATCAGGCTGGTGGTGTTGTTGCTCCAGCTGAGGTTATCATTCATGTGTACACCCAAGTACTTGTAGCTGGAGACCACTTCCACTGCAGATCCTCTTATGTTCAGTGGGGTGTGGGTGTGTTTGTTCCTTCTGAAGTCCACAATCATCTCCTTTGTCTTCTTCACATTGATGTGAAGGTTATTCTCTTTGCACCAGCTCTCCAGGTGTTTCCACCTCCTGCCTTTAGCTGGACTCATCATTGTTTGTGATGCATCCCACCACAGCTGTATCATCTGCAAACTTTACAATATGACAGCCTGCCATTTATAAATTTACAGTATTTACCGTATTGTTATAGATCCAAACTAAATATTTAATGTACAAGCTAAATATTGAATTTCTAAACTAAATGTTTAATTTGCTAACTAAATATTTAGCTCAAACTTAAATATTTATTTTCTAAGCTAAACATTTAATTTCCAAAATAAACATTTAATTGTCTAACTAAATGTTTAGCTCAGACCTAAATATTATTTTCCAAACTAAACATTTAATTTCCAAAATAAATATTTAATTTCTAAATAAATATTTAGCTCTTCCTAAATATTTAACTTGCTAGCTAAATATTAAGCTGGCAACCTAAATATTTAGCTAGCAAGTTAACTTGCAAGTTGAATATTTAGGTTAGAACTAAATATTTAGTTAGCATCAATGTTAATGGTGAAAATATGACTTTGAAAAAAAATCTAATGAAAAGCTAAATAAACCACAATATTTATGTTAATTTAAAATATATAATTAACTTGCTAGCTAAATGTTTAGCCTAATATTTAACTTGCAAAATAAATATTTAGGTCCAAATTAAATATGTAGTTAACAAATGATATGTTTATTTTGGAAATTAAATGTTTAGATTGGAAAATAAATATTTAGGTCTGAGTTAAATATTTAGTTATCTAATTTAATAATTAGTTTAGGAAATAAATTATCAGCTCAACATGAAATTTTTAGGTTGGAAATTAAATACTTAGTTTTGAAAATAAATATTTAGTTTGGAAATTAAATATTTAATTTACACCTATAGTTTCTTAACTAAATATTTTACTTGCAAGTTAAATATTTAGTTTGTAAACTAAATATTTAGCTTGTAAATTAAAAAAAATATTTGAAACTATGACATTTATAAATGTATAAATGACGTGAAAATATCACTTTGAAAAAAAAATTTTTTTTCTTATGAAAGGCTAAATAAATCAAAATATTGCTGTTAAATTTTGACTGTGCAACTTTACAAACGGCACACCATATTTATGTAATTATTATCAGTTTACATATCCAATGTAGGTTTTATTCATTCTAGGCAGTCAGATATGTTCATAACTTTATTATTATTAGGCCTGATAGGTACCGGTCCAAGCAAACAGTTACTGGAACACACCCTGTCAAAATAAGAGAGTTCCTGGATCTTGTTACGTCAGGATCCAGCTCAAATTAAGCCCTGGAATCGACAAAACTTTTGCACTGGCTAAACTCATTGATCAGGTGGATTAATATATCTGCAGCCTGCCTGTGCCATCTCTGCATAAACACAGTCTATGCTCAGCACACATATATTTGCACAGTAACACAGGGGTTGTTTAGTTGAGAAAACAGCAAGAAATTAGGCAAAAGTGTAGAAAAATGTTGTGATGTTCACAAAGGAACCAAATATCTGTTCTGGCTCTTTTGCATGAAAGTTTTTTATAGCCTACATAATATTTTGTTGTGCCACATTTTTGTTATTGTTGCATGAACAACCTGACCTAAAGTAACTTTATTTATAGCAAAAGTATATCCAGTATAGCGATGTACGTAACTGTCAAAGCAGGGGGTTAGAGTGTTACTTTGTCTAATATTTACAATAAGCAGATTAGAAATTAACCACCCAGCTGCACTTGCATTAAAAAGGCCCACAAGGACTCAGTTTAAATATGAATCAGTTTAAAAACTGAGGCCTTGTAAGTCATTATGACCAAATCAAACACTTGTTAAAGACCGTGTAAAGTGAAATTAAATGTGTGTTTTTAGTTTGTCACATGGCATAAATATGTGTTATTAATCACCCATATAAATCTGACTGATTAAAAACATTGTTTTCCTTATAAAATTAAGTCTCAAAAATCATGAAAAAACATAATTTTCCCTTGGTCTGAAACTGTGGGGGCGTGTCAGCGCGTGGGCGTGGTTTCAGCGCAGTACTGCGGCCTGCAGCTGAGCTGTGTGTGGAGAGGCAGACAGCAGAGCCAGTAAACCTGCTCTGTTTTTATCTGAGTTCTGTCTGTAACAGCAGCTACTTTTTCCAAGAGTTACGCTGTTTTTGTAAATAGTTTTCTTGTGTGTTTTTAATCTGGAATGAAAAATAAAAAAAAATAGTTGTACCATGCGGGAATTGAACCCGTGAGGTTTGGGACGGAAGGCAAGTGCTTTATCCATTGACCTATCCAGGCATTACAGATATTGGTATAAAACCACGCGATATAAAAACACGTTATGATTTGTACGGGTGCCCTGACCATTGCGACATCCAGGGAAGATGCACGAACGAGGCATAATTGATTAGCTAGCTAACAATGAACAAAATATCTATGCTATTGCTATCTGATGCTATCTGCGATTCGCGAGTGAACGGCTCCACCGAGGTGAATTTATACGGCTGGAGCTGCAGGGGGTGGGGCTATACTTAAGAAGACCGCGTGACGAAACGCGGTCACATTTAAAACACGCCTAAAAAATCCTGAAACAGAAATATCTTTATACACAGTTTGCTCTATAACTCCAAAATTAATTGAGCTACAATTTTGAGACTTTTTACTCATTTACAAGATTACAATTATGACATTTATAATGTTTATTGAAGAAAATGTTGAAATTCACTTTACACGGTCTTTAAAAGTTTGAATGATTTTAATCCAAATCTTACCCTACAATTTCTCCCAGATAGAATGAGCAACACTGGGCTTTGCTTCCTAAAATTAAAATGAGCCAGCCCTCTTTCCAAATGTCATAGAAGAAGGAAGTGGTTTGCCTGTGTAGTGAGGGCCAAGGGAACACTGCCAGACATGATCCTTAAAAAAAAACCTGAAGAAACCCATAAAATGGAGTGACAACCCTCATCAATGGGCAGATGACATCTGAAGCTCAACAGGGCTCCCTTTCCATGCACTCATTAGTCTTGCTAAGGATTTGCCAAGGTAGCGGTTGCAGGTGAATGGTGTTTGTCCTTCCCTCTGCAATAGGCTGATGTTGATAATGAGGCAGTCCTTTTAACACTAGAAGTCCCAGAGAAGGGTCATTCAGCATTTCTACCTTTGGAACCCAGAGACGGGTCGAGTGACCCGAAGGATTTTAGCTAACATCCTATAATGAGCTGTTAACAGGCGCTTTTGTTTTGTAAATAAGGCCATTACTGGCGCACCACAGGAGGGGGCACACTAATTTGACTAAGGCTGCGCTTTTTTGCGCAAGTGAACTTGGCTTCTAAATCCCCCGGTCCCTTTCAGTGGGCTACATATGTTGGTCCGTCACTTGACCTCAGGTCATGTGACCTATGTTGGTCCGTCAGTTGACTTCATGTTGTGTGACCTGTGCTGGTCCGTCACTTGACCTTAGGTCATGTGACCTGTGTTGGTCCGTCACTTGACCTCAGGTCATGTGACCTGTGTTGGTCAGTCAGTTGACCTCAGGTCATGTGACCTGTGTTGGTCCGTCAGTTGACCTCAGGTCATGTGACCTGTGTCGGTACGTCAGTTGACCTCATGCCGTGTGACCTGTGTCAGTACGTCAGTTGACCTCATGCCATGTGACCTGTGTGGGTCCGTCAGTTGAACTCATGTCGAGTGACCAGTGTCGTTCCATCAGTTGACTTCATGTTGTGTGACCTATGTCGGTCCGTCAGTTGACCTCAGGTCAAGTGACCCGTGTTGGTCCGTCAGTTGACCTCATGTCGTGTGACCAGTGTCGGTCCGTCAGTTGACCTCATGCCGTGTGACTTGTGTCTGTCCGTCACTTGACCTCAGGTCATGTGACCTGTGTCGGTCCGTCAGTTGACCTCAGGTCATGTGACCTGTGTCGGTCCATCAGTTGACCTCAGGTCATGTGACCTGTGTTGGTCCGTCAGTTGACCTCATGTCGTGTGACCTATGTCGGTCCGTCAGTTGACCTCAGGTCATGTGACCTGTGTTGGTCCGTCAGTTGACTTCATGTCATGTGACCTGTGTCGTTGTGTCAGTTGACCTCAGGTCATGTGACCTGTGTTGGTACGTCAGTTGACCTCATGCCGTGTGACCTGTGTCGGTCCGTCAGTTGACTTCATGTCGTGTGACCTGTGTCATTTTGTCAGTTGACCTTAGGTCATGTGACCTGTGTTGGTCCGTCAGTTGACCTCATGTCGTGTGACCTGTGTCGGTCCGTCAGTTGACCTCAGGTCATGTGACCTGTGTCGGTCCGTCAGTTGACTTCATGTCATGTGACCTATGTCGTTGTGTCAGTTGACCTCAGGTCATGTGACCTGTGTTGGTACGTCAGTTGACCTCATGCCGTGTGACCTGTGTCGGTCCGTCAGTTGACTTCATGTCGTGTGACCTATGTCATTTTGTCAGTTGACCTCAGGTCATGTGACCTGTGTTGGTCCGTCACTTGACTTCATGTTGTGTGACCTGTGCTGGTCCGTCACTTGACCTTAGGTCATGTGACCTGTGTTGGTCCGTCACTTGACCTCAGGTCATGTGACCTGTGTTGGTCCGTCAGTTCACCTCAGGTCATGTGACCTGTGTCAGTCCATCACTTGACCTCAGGTCATGTGACCTGTGTCGGTCAGTCAGTTGACCTCCAGGTCATGTGACCTGTGTCGGTCAGTCAGTTGACCTCAGGTCATGTGACCTGTGTCGGTCCGTCAGTTGACCTCAGGTCATGTGACCTATGTCGGTACGTCAGTTGACCTCATGCCGTGTGACCTGTGTCGGTCCGTCTGTTGACCTCATGTCGAGTGACCAGTGTCGGTCCATCAGTTGACTTCATGTCGTGTGACCTATGTCGGTCCGTCAGTTGACCTCAGGTCATGTGACCTGTGTCGGTCAGTCAGTTGACCTTAGGTCATGTGACCTGTGTCGGTCCGTCAGTTGACCTCAGGTCATGTGACCTGTGTCGGTATGTCAGTTGACCTCATGCCGTGTGACCTGTGTCGGTACGTCAGTTGACCTCATGCCGTGTGACCTGTGTCTGTCTGTCAGTTGAACTCATGTCGAGTGACCAGTGTCATTCCATCAGTTGACTTCATGTTGTGTGACCTATGTCGGTCCGTCAGTTGACCTCAGGTCAAGTGACCCGTGTTGGTCCGTCAGTTGACCTCATGTCGTGTGACCAGTGTCGGTCCGTCAGTTGACTTCATGTCATGTGACTTGTGTCGTTTTGTCAGTTGACCTCAGGTCATGTGACCTGTGTTGGTCCGTCACTTGACCTCAGGTCATGTGACCTGTGTCGGTCCGTCACTTGATCTCATGTCATGTGACCAGTGTCGGTCTGTCAGTTGACTTCATGTCGTGTGACCTGTGTTGGTCTGTCACTTGACCTCAGGTCGTGTGACCTGTGTTGGTCCGTCACTTGACCTCAGGTCATGTGACCTTTGTCGGTCCGTCAGTTGACCTCATGTCATGTGACCTGTGTCGGTCCGTCAGTTGACCTCATGTCGTGTGACCTATGTCGGTCCGTCAGTTGACTTCATGTCACGTGACCTGTGTCTGTCCGTCAGGTGACAGACAACAATAGGTCAAGCATGTTTTAGAACACAGCAATGGGCCACCTGCATGTGCCGGCACGCACCGTATACAGTATACAAGTGCCAAGGACAAGGAGAGAGACAGTACTTGTAAGGAAAATAATTTATTTGACAGAACATCAAAGTTACAGGATAGTCAGCACAGCAGAATGAGACAATTTTATGCATAAAACTGTTCTGGAGCAGACAAAGCTTTCCGTTCAGTGGATATCCCAAAATGTTCAACTGTGAGATAACTTCAGGGTCTGTTATGTGTGAATTCAGGTCAGGGCCTCTCTTTTGACAAAGGGGGGAAGTGCAAGCAGAGTCTTACTTACCTGGTGGAAACATTGGAATGCAGTTTGTGCAGTCTGGTGTGGTGGGGGTGTCTGAGTTGTGTGCACGCATATTTATAACAAAAGGCAGTTAATGGCCCACTAATGTGGACCCATTAATGGTTGGTTTGGACTAAGGGTCTTTTGACCCTCTTTCAGGACTTCTGGGGGGAGGTTGAAAATCCTGGGACTTCTAGTGTTAATGGTTCGTTGAACGGAATAAATCCACAAAATATTTCCTTCAGAAGGCCATAAATCAAATCTCTATATCAGAAGTTTAATGTTGCATTACAGTATGACTATTGCCCCTGCTCCCAAAGCTGGTTTGAGCAGTGTAAATAGGCTGACCAATCACCAAGAGAGGGTGCATTATACTGTATAAGCAGCGTGCTTCGCTTGCCATGATTCCCTCTTTGGTGTTACTGACTTCCGTGTTTCCTGGCAGTGCTGCTGTGTGCACCTGATCAGCATTCCACCACATATTACCTGTGTGTGTGTGTGTGTATTGGCTGTTTGGGTTGAAGTTGGCCGGTCTGGACTTGGTGGTTAACTGATTTGCTATTGCTCGGCGTGGTGTTATCCACTAAAGGTTGGAAAATAATAATTCCTTCGTCTTTTTTTGTTTTGTTGACTGACCACTGGAAAGCCTTAGCCTTGGCTAACATTAATATATGTTAAGAATCACTACTGCCTCCATTAAAATTTGTTTTAAGATAGTATTTAATAAAATGTATATTGTAGTTTGGAACATCGTCTTCTGCTTACTTTGTAAACAAACCTAAGTGCATTTTTGTATATACATTATTTACTTGGGTGAAAGTCCTAAGGTGGTGTTGCTGTGTGTTTAAACAATACAAATAATATCCATACTCCTAAGCTTGCCACATTAATACTAGACAATGAAGCATCATTTTATAATGGTAAATATTCAGGTTTCTGAAAGAACAGTTTTAAAAGCCTGGTATTTAAGGAACAACAAGTCCTTGATTGGCTAGTCATTACCTAGCCTGGATGATATATTGTCTTTTTCAATACGACATGTTCTTTGCCTACAGTAATAATTTACTAACTATTGATAATCATTTGACAACATGTAACTTCAAATATGTCCAGAGTATTCCTTTAAAACTTTGTTTTAGTATTATAATTAGTGGGGAATGCTCAGGGCCTTCTACACTTTCAGAGAAGGCCTAATTCAACAATAGATATAACTGAATGAACTTTGTTAGGCTGAGATCAATGGACATGACTGTTGTTTTACCATATACAGTACACACTCACTGCTTGTATTTTACATATGCAAACAGTATTTTGTTGTCGTTAGAATAATCTCATGTAAATGCTTTAATTTGCAAATCAGAACTTGTTTTGGGCGGCCGTGGCGTAGTGGTAATCGCAGTCGTCCCCTGATCGGAAGGTTGGAGGTTCGAATCCCGGTTCCCCACACCATGTGTCGTTGTGTCCCTGGGCAAGACACTTAACCCCGAGTTGCTCACGGTAGGACTGGATGGCACCTTGCATGGCAGTCTGCCGCTACCGGTGTATGAATGTGTGTATGAATGGGTGGATGGTTGGTATTGTAAAGCGCTTTGGGACCCCTCATAGGATGCTGGAAAGCGCTATATAAATGAGCTCCATTTACCATTTGTCAAACCATTAAATGAACGGTGACACTACTGGACTCTAGACAAATATATTTGTTTCATATGAGACTGGACTCATCGCCTACACATATCTCCACTGAATTGTATTGACAACAGTCTGACTTTGGTTAAGATTTATACAAATAATGTGTACTTTTAATATTTTTCCCTATGCAGTCTGATTGATATTTTGGGACAGTTGGTGACATTTTCCATGTTTCAGTCAAATAAAAAGTGACGTATGTAGAGTGTATTTCAGCCAACTTTAGAAACATGTCAGACAGATTCACATTTCATGGACATAAGATCCTTCAAAACTTTTAGTTTTCAGTTGAAATTAACGTATAAGTTGCTGTTTGGAAAGCAAAAGGAGATGGTTTTAATGTGAAGGCTTTTACTGTTAAAATGTAACAACTTTTAAGATATAATAATAAAAGTTCAGGCAGGAATCCCCATGGACTATGTTGTTTGCAGATGACATTGTGATCAGGGAACAAGTGGAAGATAACTTGGAGAGGTGGAGGTATGCAACTGAAAGAAAAGGAATGAAAGTCATCTGTAGTAAGACCGAATACATGCGTGAATGAGAGGGAGACCGGTAGAACACTGAGACTACAAGGAGCAGAGGTCACAAAGGTACAGGACTTCAACTACTTGGGGTCCACTCTCCAGGAAAATGGGGAGTGTGTGAAATGAGTGAAAAAAATAGTCCAGACAGGATGGAGTGGATGGAGAAAAGTATCAGGAGTGATTTGTGACAAACGAGTGTCAGCAAAGGTCAAAGGAAAAGTTTACGAGACAGTGGTGAGACCAGTGGTGTAGTCTTCGTGACACTCAGGTATACGAAGTATACCCACTAGAAAAAGCTTAAGAATTTCAGTATAACCACTTAAAAGTGCCCAATGATACATGACATCATTAGGCATGCATCACTGATATGTTAAACAACAGTTAAACACTTCTGTAACAATCTATCTGTATGCAGTGCTTTGCTTTGATACTGTTTTATAAATTCTATAACATGGTTTTAATACAAAGCCAACTGTTGTACAAAGTTTGTTGTTCATTTATTCTAATATAAATGTCCGATAAATTTGGAAATGTTCACTATAAAATCAAAATAAATTGATTATTACATTGTACTAACCTGTGTACTTTGGTTTCTAAGCACAGTATACCCACTACAAAAATGTAGACTACACCACTGGGTGAGACTAGTTATGTTGTATAGTCTTGAGACAGTGGGATTGACAAGAAGACAAGAGAAAGAACTGAAAGTGGCAGAAATGAAGATGTTGAGGTTCTCCTTAGGAGTGACATGGATGGATAAGATTAGGAAGAAAATCATCAGAGGTACAGCACAGGTTGAACAACTGGGAGATAAAGTTAGAGAGGCCAAACCAAGGCCGAATCTACCATACGGGCAACCTGGGCACATAACCAGGTGCCCTTGTTTTTTGTAAGTTATTAGTTTTTCAAAGCAAACATTGTTTTTGTTCAAACGTGAAGTTTACTAAAATGTTCTGCTCTGCTGTTCATGGCTGCAGAACAACCAGACCAAGCTGAGGCTACAGCAAACAGAGTTT